>OX451391.1:20814323-20874114 GCA_949629135.1 Eremobia ochroleuca
TTCATTTGTTTATTTACTTAGCCACACTTTGTTTATTTATTTACAGACGCCAGCGCATCAAACTACCCGAAACTGTCAAATTTTCTCAATCAACTTTGAACTTAATGCTTTAGCGATAACGTTAAAAATGTATTAAAGAAATTTGACAGATTGTAGTAGCTTGATGTGCTGGCGTCTGTACGTACCTACACACAACAGATAAAGGAATCTTAAATAAATATAAAAAACAAAGTAAGTAAAGAAGTACAAGGATATACTGCTTATTTCTTAGGATTTTTTTGCTAGCAGACCTGTGACAGGATTTTCTGATTTTTTTAGTATCGGTGTGGGTACGAAGTATACAGGAACAGCTGGTACCGTAATTAGCCACATGATATCTTACTGCGCAGGGTGGCACCAAGGAACACTTTTGGCTTGTAAAAGGACCCTATGATTTTTTACTAACAACTTTAATTCCGCTTGTAAAACGTCTTGTTTATCTCAAAAAGTTTGTTAAATGGGAACAGTATAAAGATTTTTATCATCATTTAAAGATCTTATAATATCTATCATTATTAAAGATTTTATATCATTTTCAAATTAGAAAAGACAGAAAATACGTTAACAAAATTAAATAACGGAAATCAAAACTTAACTAGTACTTAGCTACAAAAACTTCACTTTCAGGTCAGACGGCGTGCTCGCGATAGCGTTCCGAGAGTACGCGATGTCGATTACTCGAGACCGGAAGTGGATCATCTTCGACGGACCGGTGGACGCCGTGTGGATCGAGAACATGAACACTGTTCTTGACGACAACAAGAAGCTGTGTCTCATGAGCGGCGAGATCATTCAGGTTAGTAGATACCTTGATCTGACATAATTGACAACACCACACAATTTATAAGCCCAAAACCGAAGAACCTGCGGTGACGTCACTCAGGTGATTTTATAAGGATAACATATTACACGTTGTACGCACTTGGACGTGAAGTTGCAAACACCAGCTCGATATGTACAGGGTGTACAAGGTGGCAGCCTAGGAACGTCGACGTACATGGTACCATGGATTCAGAACATGACTCCCTTCGTTCTGGACTTCCTTGCATTGATATTTTTCGTCGGTTATAAAAAAAAAGTAGCAAGTGTTAGCTTGTTCATGTTTTAATTCTAAATAAATATTGCACCCTTTCTATATAGATTTGCCTCATTCATTAATAATAAGTTGTGAATTCTACTAAAACTTATCGATTATTACGGAAGTTAGGGCTTAGTTAAAAAAGAAACATGTATTATTTTAATATCGAAGTATAATATCCACTATGGCAACATTATCAAAAAAACAAATGATTAATATTGTAACAAACTTTTAAATGTATTTTCACTATGACAACTGAATGTATTATTTTTACTTTGGCAACACTTAGAAATAACGGTTAGGACATTCTCGTTATTTCTGAGTGGGGGAGAAGTCGTTTTATTAAAGTGTAAAAGTCAGTAATCGTTGAGCTACGAAGCAAGACACTGTAGTGAGGAATCAGTGTGTATAATAAATAAATTTTATACGAATGACAGTGTTTGAATTTTAAAAATAGAAGTGTTCAACACAATTATAAGTAAAAATTTCTATGCTAGGGTGTTTAATCTGCATTCGTGGTTTATTTGCCAAAAATGTAAACAAATATGACTTTATGGAAAAGTAACTTTAATTCCTACACAATGAAGTTCAGTTTACGCTACAACTTTCAACATTTTTATAGCTTTTTCAATAGTACTAGCCACACATAAATCAATTTAATTATCATTAAAATTAAGTTGATATTTGTTTAACTTCAAATAACATCAATCTGAAACATACATTTGAATATACTTCAGAATCGTGTGCTAAATTCATGTTTACAGTTTCCGGGCCGATGTCCCGGCCACCCTGTATACACGCTAATACATGCCACCCTGTATACATGCTAATTTCGGCTGAGACGACTGTTCCTGTTTTTGACGGCTATGGGGTACGAGCGTGCGCTCTTATGAGGATAATGTAGCCTATCCTGTAAACGAAAGTACGTGCACAGTATGAACACGTCAGAATATTATTTTGGTAGTGGTATGTATATTGGAGGGTGTCTTACTCTTCAGCTGGTCGCTGTCGGGATCACTGTTCCAGTTCGATATACATTAAAAAGACAACATCACATTAATATTATAAAGGCGACAGTTTGGGAGTGTGTGTGTTTGTTATTTCTGCACGCTCAAACGGCTGAACCGATTTGTATGGGTACACAGATAGTTTATAACCGGGATTAACACATAAGATACTTTTTAACCCGATATTCCCACGGGATCGACACTTATGCGGGTGAAACCGCGGGGCGCAGCTAGTAATTCATAAGACTATCATTCCATGGTGATCATAACTAAATATTATAAAACAAAGTTCCCCCGCCACGTCTGTCTGTCTGAACGCAATAAACTCAAAAATACCGAACGGATTTTCATACGGTTTTCACCCATGGACGAAGTGATTCATGAGGAAAGGGTTGGGTTTATAATTCAAGGTACTCCAAAGTAGTTGTAGGAAATGAGTACAATAAAGTATTGAAAAAAAAAAAAAATACGTGTGTTCTTTGTACAGTAAGCTTCAGAGAAACCGGACCCCCTTAGGTGGTGATATCATACGCTTAAGTTTTTCGTAATGAAACGTTAATGGCGTGTTGGTCTAGTGGTTCGGGCTGCGGCTTAGCAATTCGATGGTCATGAGTTCAAATCCGCGGATGAGATTTAATTTTTTCTTTTTTTTTACATTCTTTAATAGTTGATTAGGTGATTTTCGTAACTTTATTTCAGAAAACATCCATATTTAAGAAAACAAATGTTAAGTATGGGGCTTGTAAGAACAGCCAGGCATGTTGCATAAACAATATTCATTTATTTCATTAATTACATTTGTTGAACATTTCTTAAGAATCCACATATACAGTTATTACGAGTATACAGTTTTCTATCTGTGTTAAATTAGGGTTATTTACTTAAAATATTAACTAAATACAAAATATATACCCTGGGTGAGGTGTAGAACGTTTAACATTAGATAACGGTTCGTTTATAGATATTTCTAGTAACATAACTACAATATTTATTTATTCAAACTTGTAAAAACATTATTTTTTTATACTCTGTATGATCTTATGGGGAAAAAAGCCTGGTTAAAAAATGAAATGTTGTCATTTGTGCCTGTGAATTACAGAAGAAGAACCAACTTGCTAAACTATAACAGTATAGCAATATACATCTTTCTCTTTTATCACAATTTCTGATAACCCTTTTAACACAGCATTAGAAAAGTATGTGAGGTCAGATGGTGCATCGTTAACACATTACAAGACTACTTGTAAACAAGAGTAACTGGATTCATAATAATAAAGGTTGTTTATTTTTGATTAACTACGAGATAATGACCCCACAAATATTGGGAATTATTAACACTTGCTCAAACGTTCCAATGCAATTTTATCAGATAAGTTACACAATCAATCTGCCGAGTAAATTGTCTATTAATAACGCAGACGATGGCAGTCACTGTCTATCACTTCTTGAAGACTTTTCATGCCCCGAAACCATATTGAAGCTTGCAGCACTATTTCGAATTAGTTCCCAGGTGTTGTGTGTCCCAAGGTGTCGCTCCGATTCATTAGTGTAAGCAGTTGGGTGAGATCGCATTTCACATCACCCGTCGCTTGATACCTTTGTATCCATCTACGAACTATTTTTCTCTGTAATGAAAACGATAATATTAGAAATACATAAAAAAACCACCTTGTAAGTAATAATGCAACATGGTTGTAACAATAAATATATATGTGTTTAACGTAAATCTTACCGTTATGTTAGGCCCATATTTCTCGTGCTTATATGCTTTGTTCCTGTTCCCAGAGAACAACAATTATTTTAGCCTTCAAAAAGTTGTTAATCGCACCATAGTATCGGTTAATAGAATCAACTGTTCAAAAACTTCGTAAATTGGATAATTTTACGACGAAGACATTACACACAAGCTGAACGGCACGAAAACGAAACGATTTGAAAAATAATTATACCCTCAATCACAGTTTAGTAAATAGGGCGAAGAAGTATTCTAAATTCAACCTTAACTCGCAGTTCATACAGCAGTTAAGTTTCTGAAGTAAAATGACGGTAGTGCAACAATCGGAACCAATCACATTCTATACAACCAAACAAGAAATCTATGCTAATTTCAACCTTATCTTTTAGTTAATTGAGGAGTTACGTATTGCATTTTGTAAAACAAGGTTGTGGACGGTAGGTGTATCTCACGTGGTGGAAGTTGAAATTTAAACCTTAATGTCTAGAAGATTAGACCGTTATCAAACTTGTTCGATAAAAGGAGTAATGCTATTCGAATTTTCGTTGAGATTACTAACTGAGCCAATAGCCTATTGGTATAAGGCACGGTCTTAATGATCGTCTGGCGCCTGGTGATGCGGGTTCGTATCTTATACGGCACGTAGTGTCTTTTTGTAAGTTATTCTCGGTATACGGTTCGGCCAGAAGCCGAAAAAAATACCACAATACCTAATTATTAAAAACATGCAAATAATGTTTGAGTTGGATCGGTGGATGCTCGGGAAGAGATGGGTGCGGCGCGGGCGGCGGGGAGGGAGCTGCTCGGGGCCAGTCACGTGACGCGCCCGCCGTCGCTTGAGCGATTATTCTTTAAGTCTTGGGGGGGTTCGTTTTATCTGAAGCGGGCTGTACATGTTATTTTTCATAAGCATCCATAAAATATGGAATGTTGTCAATTACACGTGGTTGTAAGCTTGGCAGCACGCCGCCGGCCGAAATTTACTTAAATTTTCTTCCACTTGAAATAACGTTCTCTTTGTACAGATGACGGACAAAATGAACCTGATTTTCGAGGCCGCAGACTTGGAGTTCGCGTCGCCGGCTACCGTGTCGCGCTGTGGCATGATCTACATGGAGCCGGAGATGTTAGGTATACAGCTTATTCTTGAATTCTTTCGAACTGGTACGGAATAGCTTGTAGTATTGCAGTATCAGCTACTCAGTGGGATGGTGGTGCCGGCAATTTTGAAATTTAAAATCCTGACAAAAAACCGAATACTTTCACTGAAGTCCCGAAATTTTACCTTTTAATATTTATTTGATAGAAATCATTTAACTTATTTATTCTCATAAAAAATCCCCTTTAGTCGGATAAATGACATGGCTGGACAGTATTGATGGGAGGATAAAAAGCCGCATATGTCCGGACAAATCCAGACTGATGGTAACCCTAAGTGCGATTGACTGCGTAGGATGTGCGGGACGAACGCTTAGTCACGTCGGGCGCATTTAACCAAACTTTCATACTTAGAATAATTCTTAACCTGAGAGTAAATTTTGAATTGTTGACCGTTCCTCCATACTAGAACTGTCAGACGTCAATTTTATTCCACAGATAATATATACAATGTGACTTTTTTTAAAATCACCCCTCAGTAGCATATCTTTATTGGTGTAGTTATAAGAAGATTCGCCAGGCAACATCACACCGAGAAACTGTTAGTATTAGTACTGTTAGTATTTATCTACCAGAAAAACAAGTCGTCACGGCGCGGTCGGGGCCGGCGCGTGCGCACCAGTCCTGCGCCTGCGAACATGTCTGAAGCACTGCACTAGCGCGGCAGCCCCGTCAAAGCCCTGAATGCATTATTGTATTGAACACGCAGAGCGCTGTGTGCCCTCTGCGTGAAGTCTGCCCACAGACATATACAGTGTGTCCGGACATGGACTAGCGATATTCTAAATACTTAAATATAAGCTATTTTAAAGTACAATTACACTATAGGCTTAGGTCCAATATACTTCCCCGCTATGTGGCAGCCATTTTGTTTTTTTTGTTGAAGTATGCTCTATGCGAGTACAAAAAAAATCATATATCTCAAAGTTTTAGTCATACTGAGATAAAAATAGGCTTATTCGAAAGGCAATAATATTGTCTACCGTCTGCACTACAAAGCAATATGTTCACAATTCCATAACTTTTGAAAAAAAATGTGAAAGTCGAAAAAAAAAACAAAAAATTATGCAATTCAACCAATAATTGTTAATTACTACAAAAACAACCCCGAGAGCTTTTTTATTTTTTATACTAGATCGACAGTTTTTGAGCTAAGCTACAATACAACATAAAATTCACAACTGTATGTCTAATACTTTAAGAGTTATTGTTGTATGAACATAGCGTATGCGCAAGCACAAAAGGCCTTTGTCGGAACCCTAAACAGGAAATCATTAAAAAAACATAACATTCATATTGAATTTTATTTAATGTTTTTTCCAATATTAAATGAAGATTAAAATATCTAAAGCAGTTGCTCAAAGTGGCCACCTCCAGCTTGTAGACACACTACGGCTCTCTGTGCCACCTGGGTTGATGAGCGCCTAATTAAATCCAAATCGGATCTAATTTCTTCGGCGGCTGCCATAATTTTTGCGACGAGTTCTTCCCTGGTATTTGGAACTGTAGCGTATACTTTTTGTTTCATATGACCCCACAAAAAATAATCCAAGGGTGTCAAATCGGGTGAGCGAGGCGGCCACGCTACTACACCACCACGACCGATCCACGGCTGTAGATTATTATTTAAATATTCTCTCACTGCTCGAGAAAAATGCGCGGGTGCACCATCGAGCTGGAACCACATACGCCGACGGTATGATAGAGGTAGGTCCATGAGGCTGTCCGCAAACTGTGTCTGTAAGAATTCTAAAAATCTAGCGCCGTTTAATGTAGGTGGCAATTCCAATGGCCCTATCAGCCTATCGTTGATTATGCCGGCCCACACATTTACTGAGAATTCATGTTGAAATGAGCTTGGGCGCACCGCCCTTGGATTTGCGGAGCACCAGAGATGGTCGTTTCTGTGGTTTGTAATCCCAGCTCTTGTAAATTTGGCTTCATCAGTCCACAGTATTCTTTGTAAAAAATTACGGTTCTGTCTCAAATTTCTATTTATCCACGAACAAAACACAGATCTCGTAGCAAAATCTGGTTCGATCACGTCTTGAACCCGTCGAAAATGATAAGGGTGTAACCCTTCTCTTTTCAAAATTCTCCATACATGCCACTTAGACATTCGAAGTTGCACTGAAATCCGTCTAACGCTTAGTCTAGGATCATTGGTTATTAGTCTAAGCACTTCTTCTTCATCTTCGGGCGGTACCAAGCGATTGCGTTCATTAACAGCTCTTTGAATACCTCTTTCCGCTAATCTTGAATGCACGTCGATAAAAGTTTGGCGACTCGGTGTAGGCCTGTTAGGGTACCTTCGTCGATATTCTTGTACAGCCAAATTTGCACTTCCATTGCAAAAGCCATACACAAAGTGTATGTCAGCAATATGTTGCGATGAATATTGACGCTGTGCCATACTTTATCACACTTTTAAATACAAAACACTAACGCAGCACGTAAACAGCACGGACGGTAAGTGAAAGTAGCGATAGCGATCACAACGCAGGGCGAGGGACAACTAAACTAACCCAACTAATAATTTGTCCTTAAAACTGATTTTGTTTCAGGTAGTGGACTAATACGTTCTATCTCGCTTACTCACGGTAGTAACGAACAGTATTTCTCGCCTGCTCTCAGATGGAATACAGTGAATGCCATAAATGACACTGGCGGTTAACAAAGACGTTTTGTGCTTGCGCATACGCTATGTTCAAACAACAATAACTCTTAAAGTATTAAACATACAGTTGTGAATTTTATGTTGCATTGTAGCGTAGCTCAAAAACTGTCGATCTAGTATAAAAAATAAAAAAGTTCTCGGGGTTGTTTTTGTAGTAATTAACCATTATTGGTTGAATTGCATAATTTTTTGATTTTTTTTTCGACTTTCACATTTTTTTTCAAAAGTCATGGAATTGTGAACACATTGCTTTGTAATGCAGACGGTAGACAATATTATTGCCTTCCGAATAAGCCTATTTTTATCTCAGTATGACTAAAACTTTGAGATATATGATTTTTTTTGTACTCGCATAGAGCATATTTCAACAAAAAAAACAAAATGGCTGCCACATAGCGGGGAAGTGTATTGGACCCAAGCCTATAGTGTAATAGTACTTTAAAATAGCTTATATTTAAGTATTTAGAATATCGCTAGTCCATGTCCGGACACACTGTATATAATGCATGTATATAACGACTGAGAGTAACCTGTAAACAGTGTAGCCTTTACTTGTTATATAACATTGTTTCCGGTGTAAGCACCATACTTCAGCTATCCTACCTTGATCCCTGCTAAACAACCTATCATTGTCTTACAAACGCAGGTTGGCGAGCATTTCTCACGTCATACAACGTGTACCTGGCTAAGAAGCTGATCCCGGAGCAGTACGATCTGATCCAGGAGCTCATCGATTGGCTGGTGCAGCCCATCATCGACTTCATCCAGTTCAAGTGCACCACCTTCGTCAGGGTTGGCGAGATACACCAGTTCCACGTGAGTGATTTCAGTATTTAAATCTAAACAACTTTTAAACTAGCTTCTGCCCACGGCTTCGCCCGCGTGGATGTCGGAGTTCATCCCACGAGAACGTGCTACCAGGACAAAAGTACCCTATGTCCTTCCGCAGGATGCCATCTATCTCCTAGCCAAATTTTATCGAAATCCGTGCAGTGGTTTAGGCGTAAAAAGATATATACACAAAGATAGATACATACAGAGTTACTTTCCAGTTCACCTAGCGAGTGCACCTAACTTCTGACGTTTGACGTTTAATAAGTGCCCATGTAGGCATAATAATAGGTCTTTACCTATGAAATTGCCGTTTTGTATGAAAAAATTTAAACGAATTTTTTTTATGTATTTTTTATTTGTATTAATCGAAGTAATCACCCATGCAATCAATGCATCTTTGCCAACGCAGTGGCAGTTTATTGATGCCCTTCTTAAAGAAATCAGCTGGACGGGAGGCAACAAATTCTTCAAAGGCATTTTGTACTGCCTCTCGGATATTGAATCTTTTTCCCGCCAAAAAGTTATCCAAATTCTGGAAAAAGTAGTAGTCTGTAGACGCAAGGTCTGGTGAGTAGGGCGGATGACGGAGAGCTTCTAGCCCCAGTTCTTGCAACTTGGAGACCGTCTGCTGTGCAGTATGAGGTCGCGCGTTGTCGTGCAGGAGCAGCGGAGACGAGTGATTGACCAATGCTGGTTGGAGATGTGCCAGCTTCTCCATCATTGTGTCCAGTACACATCTGCAGTAATGCTCACCCCGTTTGGTAAGAAGCTGTGATGAATCACACCGGCGCTAGACCACCAAACAGTGACCATTACTTTTCTAGGGGTAAGTTTTCGTTTATGGCATTGTTTAGGTGCTGAACCAGCATCCAACCAACTTGCTGAGCGCTTGCGGTTATCAAACAAAATCCATTTTTCATTGCAGGTAACAATGCGGTTCAAAATTCCTTCATTTGTGTGTCTGTTGAACAGTGCAAGGCACGTCTCGACGCGTACTTCGCGCTGGCGATCATTGAGTTTGTGGGGCACCCATATGTCAAGCTTTTTTACCTTGCCAATTTGACGCAAATGGACCAATATTGTTTTGACGCTAACGTCGAAAGCTGCTGCTAATTCAGCCGTTTTCATTATCAGTTTTTATGAACGTACTAGAAAAAAATGTTCTTGTACTTGTACAGAGGGAGAAGTATTCGCAAGGCTATGTATATTCTCTAAGGTAACGAAATATTGTACTTTGAACTCCTGATCGAAGTGAGGGAGATAAAACTAATCCTGAGTGCAGCATCCGTGAAATTATACACTGCTCTATGCCCTTTGTGAATAATCGTTAACAATAATAATAATCGTTTTTTTTTAACTATTTCGTTCTTTCTATTCGTTTTTGAGTTGGATTTTTTTGTTCTGTGGTGCAGTCGTTCACGCGCCTGTTCACGGTGCTGCTGGACGCGGAGTCTCAGTTCAGCACGGTGTGGCTGCAGTGCAGCTTCGTGTTCGCACTGCTGTGGGGCCTCGGCGCCACTACCGACGGTACGTCACATACAGGGTCATATTAAATTACCTAGCGAAACTCTGCAGTCGTGACATCGTGTATCGTGTAAACACGATAAAATGAATACCAAAACATTTGATTTTTTTTTGGGTTCACCGACCTCTGTTAGTGGTATTATTTGAAATATAAGTAAAGAAACTCTGTTTTATTTTATTTTATCGTGTTGAGATATTGATACCCCTTACGTACACGTACACAAAAACACAGTTTTTTAAACTGATTTTTCAAGTGAATACAGTAACTGCGGTCGATGGCCACACGAAAAAATTTCATCAAATTAATTTATTTTTGTTTCATCTTGTTTAGATATCGATACCCATCATGTCCGCGGAGTTTCAATTAAATTAGCTCGCACATTCGTAAACTCGCTCACTCGCACACTTGCACACTCGCTCACTTGTACACTCGCTCACTCGCACACTCGGTCACTCGCTCACTCGCTCACTCGCACACTCGGTCACTCGCTCACTCGCACACTCGGTCACTCGCTCACTCGCACACTCGGTCACTCGCTCACTCGCACACTCGCTCACTCGCTCACTTGCACACTTGCATACTCGCACACTCGCTCACTCGCATACTCGCCACTCGCTCACTCGCATACTCGCACACTCGCTCACTCGCACACTCGCTCACTCGCACACTCGCTCACTCGCACACTCGCTCACTCGCTAACTCGCAAACACGCTCATTCGCGCACTCGCTCACTTACACACTCGCTCACTCGCTCATTCGCGCACTCTCACACTCGCTCACTCGCACACTCGCTCACTCGCTCACTCGCACACTCGCACACTATCAGACTCGCTCACTCGCAAACTCGCTCATTCGCGCACTCGCTCACTTACACACTCGCTCACTCGCACAGTAGCTCACTCGAACACATGCACACTTGCTCACTCGCACACTCGCACGCTAGCAGACTCGCTCACTCGCTCACTTACACCCTCGCTCACTCGCACACTCGCTCACTCGCTTATTCGCGCACTCTCACACTCGCTCACTCGCACAGTAGCTCACTCGAACACATACACACTTGCTCACTCGCACACTCGCACACTAGCAGACTAGCTCACTCGCTCACTTGCTCACTCGCAAACGTGCTCATTCACGCACTCGCTCACTCACACACTCGCTCACTCGCACACTCGCTCACTCGCTCACTCGCTCACTCGCACACTCGGTCACTCGCTCACTCGCACACTCGGTCACTCGCTCACTCGCACACTCGGTCACTCGCTCACTCGCACACTCGGTCACTCGCTCACTCGCACACTCGGTCACTCGCTCACTCGCACACTCGCTCACTCGCTCACTTGCACACTTGCATACTCGCACACTAGCTTACTCGCACACTCGTACACTCGCTCACACGCACACTCGTACACTCGCTCACACGCACACTTGTACACTCGCTCACACGCTCACTCGCACACTAGCTCACTCGCACACTAGCTCACTCGCACACTCGGTCACTCGCTCACTCGCACACTCGCTCACTCACTCACTTGCATACTCGCACACTCGCTCACTCGCATACTCGCACACTCGCTCACTCGCACACAAGCTTACTCGCACACTCGTACACTCGCTCACACGCACACTTGCACACTCGCTCACACGCTCACTCGCACACTAGCTCACTCGCACACTCGCTCATTCGCACACTCGTTCACTCGCACACTCGCTCACTCGCACACTCGATCACTCGCTCACTCGCAAACACGCTCATTCGCGCACTCGCTCACTTACACACTCGCTCACTCGCTCATTCGCGCACTCTCACACTCGCTCACTCGCACAGTAGCTCACTCGCTCACTGGCTCACTCGCAAACTCGCTCATTCACGCACTCACTCACTCACACGCTCACTCGCACACTCGCTCACTCGCTCACTCGCACACTATCAGACTCGCTCACTCGCAAACTCGCTCATTCGCGCACTCGCTCACTTACACACTCGCTCACTCGCACAGTAGCTCACTCAAACACATGCACACTTGCTCACTCGCACACTCGCACGCTAGCAGACTCGCTCACTCGCTCACTTACACCCTCGCTCACTCGCACACTCGCTCACTCGCTTATTCGTCACTCGCACAGTAGCTCACTCGAACACATACACACTTGCTCACTCGCACACTCGCACACTAGCAGAGTAGCTCACTCGCTCACTTGCTCACTCGCAAACTCGCTCATTCACGAACTCGCTCACTCACACACTCGCTCACTCGCACACTCGCTCACTCGCACACTCGCTCACTCGCACAGTAGCTCACTCGAACACATGCACACTTGCTCACTCGCACACTCGCACGCTAGCAGACTCGCTCACTCGCTCACTTACACCCTCGCTCACTCGCACACTCGCTCACTCGCTTATTCGCGCACTCTCACACTCGCTCACTCGCACAGTAGCTCACTCGAACACATACACACTTGCTCACTCGCACACTCGCACACTAGCAGACTAGCTCACTCGCTCACTTGCTCACTCGCAAACGTGCTCATTCACGCACTCGCTCACTCACACACTCGCTCACTCGCACACTCGCTCACTCGCTCACTCGCTCACTCGCTCACTCGCACACTCGGTCACTCGCTCACTCGCACACTCGGTCACTCGCTCACTCGCACACTCGGTCACTCGCTTACTCGCACACTCGCTCACTCGCTCACTTGCACACTTGCATACTCGCACACTCGCTCACTCGCATACTCGCCACTCGCTCACTCGCATACTCGCACACTCGCTCACTCGCACACTCGCTCACTCGCACACTCGCTCACTCGCACGCTCGCTCACCCGCACACTAGCTTACTCGCACACTCGTACACTCGCTCACACGCACACTCGTACACTCGCTCACACGCACACTTGTACACTCGCTCACACGCTCACTCGCACACTAGCTCACTCGCATACTCGCACACTCGGTCACTCGCACACTCGGTCACTCGCACACTCGCTCACTCACTCACTTGCATACTCGCACACTCGCTCACTCGCATACTCGCACACTCGCTCACTCGCACACTAGCTTACTCGCACACTCGTACACTCGCTCACACGCACACTTGTACACTCGTTCACACGCTCACTCGCACACTAGCTCACTCGCATACTCGCACACTCGGTCACTCGCACACTCGGTCACTCGCTCACTCGCACACTCGCTCACTCACTCACTTGCATACTCGCACACTCGCTCACTCGCATACTCGCACACTCGCTCACACGCACACTCTTACACTCGCTCACACGCACACTTGTACACTCGCTCACTCGCACACTCGCTCACTCGCACAGTAGCTCACTCGAACACATGCACACTTGCTCACTCGCACACTCGCACGCTAGCAGACTCGCTCACTCGCTCACTTACACCCTCGCTCACTCGCACACTCGCTCACTCGCTTATTCGCGCACTCTCACACTCGCTCACTCGCACAGTAGCTCACTCGAACACATACACACTTGCTCACTCGCACACTCGCACACTAGCAGACTAGCTCACTCGCTCACTTGCTCACTCGCAAACGTGCTCATTCACGCACTCGCTCACTCACACACTCGCTCACTCGCACACTCGCTCACTCGCTCACTCGCACACTCGGTCACTCGCTCACTCGCACACTCGGTCACTCGCTCACTCGCACACTCGGTCACTCGCTTACTCGCACACTCGCTCACTCGCTCACTTGCACACTTGCATACTCGCACACTCGCTCACTCGCATACTCGCCACTCGCTCACTCGCATACTCGCACACTCGCTCACTCGCACACTCGCTCACTCGCACACTCGCTCACTCGCACGCTCGCTCACTCGCACACTAGCTTACTCGCACACTCGTACACTCGCTCACACGCACACTCGTACACTCGCTCACACGCACACTTGTACACTCGCTCACACGCTCACTCGCACACTAGCTCACTCGCACACTAGCTCACTCGCATACTCGCACACTCGGTCACTCGCACACTCGGTCACTCGCACACTCGCTCACTCACTCACTTGCATACTCGCACACTCGCTCACTCGCATACTCGCACACTCGCTCACTCGCACACTAGCTTACTCGCACACTCGTACACTCGCTCACACGCACACTTGTACACTCGTTCACACGCTCACTAGCACACTAGCTCACTCGCATACTCGCACACTCGGTCACTCGCACACTCGGTCACTCGCTCACTCGCACACTCGCTCACTCACTCACTTGCATACTCGCACACTCGCTCACTCGCATACTCGCACACTCGCTCACTCGCACACTAGCTTACTCGCACACTCGTACACTCGCTCACACGCACACTTGTACACTCGTTCACACGCTCACTCGCACACTAGCTCACTCGCACACTCGCTCATTCGCACACTCGTTCACTCGCACACTCGCTCACTCGCACACTCGATCACTCGCTCACTCGCAAACACGCTCATTCGCGCACTCGCTCACTTACACACTCGCTCACTCGCTCATTCGCGCACTCTCACACTCGCTCACTCGCACAGTAGCTCACTCGCTCACTGGCTCACTCGCAAACTCGCTCATTCACGCACTCACTCACTCACACGCTCACTCGCAAACTCGCTCATTCGCGCACTCGCTCACTTACACACTCGCTCACTCGCACAGTAGCTCACTCAAACACATGCACACTTGCTCACTCGCACACTCGCACGCTAGCAGACTCGCTCACTCGCTCACTTACACCCTCGCTCACTCGCTCACTCGCTTATTCGTCACTCGCACAGTAGCTCACTCGAACACATACACACTTGCTCACTCGCACACTCGCACACTAGCAGAGTAGCTCACTCGCTCACTTGCTCACTCGCAAACTCGCTCATTCACGAACTCGCTCACTCACACACTCGCTCACTCGCACACTCGCTCACTCGCACACTCGCTCACTCGCACACTCGCACACTATCAGACTCGCTCACTCGCAAACTCGCTCATTCGCGCACTCGCTCACTTACACACTCGCTCACTCGCACAGTATATCACTCGAACACATGCACACTTGCTCACTCGCACACTCGCACGCTAGCAGACTCGCTCACTCGCTCACTTACACCCTCGCTCACTCGCACACTCGCTCACTCGCTTATTCGCGCACTCTCACACTCGCTCACTCGCACAGTAGCTCACTCGAACACATACACACTTGCTCACTCGCACACTCGCACACTAGCAGAGTAGCTCACTCGCTCACTTGCTCACTCGCAAACTCGCTCATTCACGAACTCGCTCACTCACACACTCGCTCACTCGCACACTCGCTCACTCGCACACTCGCTCACTCGCACACTCGCACACTATCAGACTCGCTCACTCGCAAACTCGCTCATTCGCGCACTCGCTCACTTACACACTCGCTCACTCGCACAGTATATCACTCGAACACATGCACACTTGCTCACTCGCACACTCGCACGCTAGCAGACTCGCTCACTCGCTCACTTACACCCTCGCTCACTCGCACACTCGCTCACTCGCTTATTCGCGCACTCTCACACTCGCTCACTCGCACAGTATCTCACTCGAACACATACACACTTGCTCACTCGCACACTCGCACACTAGCAGACTAGCTCACTCGCTCACTTGCTCACTCGCAAACGTGCTCATTCACGCACTCGCTCACTCACACACTCGCTCACTCGCACACTCGCTTACTCGCTCACTCGCACACTCACTCACTCACTCACTTGCACACTTGCTTACTCGCACACTAGCTTACTCGCACACTCGTACAGCCGCACACTAGCTTACTCGCACACTCGTACAGTCGCTCACACGCACACTCGTACACTCGCTCACACGCACACTTGTACACTCGCACGCTAGCAGACTCGCTCACTCGCTCACTTACACCCTCGCTCACTCGCACACTCGCTCACTCGCTTATTCGCGCACTCTCACACTCGCTCACTCGCACAGTAGCTCACTCGAACACATACACACTTGCTCACTCGCACACTCGCACACTAGCAGACTAGCTCACTCGCTCACTTGCTCACTCGCAAACGTGCTCATTCACGCACTCGCTCACTCACACACTCGCTCACTCGCACACTCGCTCACTCACTCACTTGCACACTTGCTTACTCGCACACTCGCTCACTCGCACACTCGCTCACTCGCACACTTGCTCACTCGCACACTAGCTTACTCGCACACTCGTACAGTCGCTCACACGCACACTCGTACACTCGCTCACACGCACACATGTACACTCGCTCACACGCTCACTCGCACACTAGCTCACTCGCACACTAGCTCACTCGCATACTCGCACACTCGGTCACTCGCTCACTCGCACACTCGGTCACTCGCTCACTCGCACACTCGCTCACACGCTCACTCGCACACTAGCTCACTCGCACACTCGCTCATTCGCACACTCGTTCACTCGCACACTCGCTCACTCGCACACTCGCACACTCGATCACTCGCTCACTCGCAAACACGCTCATTCGCGCACTCGCTTACTTACACACTCGCTCACTCGCTCATTCGCGCACTCTCACACTCGCTCACTCGCACAGTAGCTCACTCACTCACTTGCTCACTCGCAAACTCGCTCATTCACGCACTCACTCACTCACACGCTCACTCGCACACTCGCTCACTCGCTCACTCGCACACTATCAGACTCGCTCACTTGCAAACTCGCTCATTCGCGCACTCGCTCACTTACACACTCGCTCACTCGCACAGTAGCTCACTCGAACACATGCACACTTGCTCACTCGCACACTCGCACGCTAGCAGACTCGCTCACTCGCTCACTTACACCCTCGCTCACTCGCACACTCGCTCACTCGCTTATTCGTCACTCGCACAGTAGCTCACTCGAACACATACACACTTGCTCACTCGCACACTCGCACACTAGCAGAGTAGCTCACTCGCTCACTTGCTCACTCGCAAACTCGCTCATTCACGAACTCGCTCACTCACACACTCGCTCACTCGCACACTCGCTCACTCGCACACTCGCTCACTCGCTCACTCGCACACTCGCACACTATCAGACACGCTCACTCGCAAACTCGCTCATTCGCGAACTCGCTCACTTACACACTCGCTCACTCGCACAGTAGCTCACTCGAACACATGCACACTTGCTCACTCGCACACTCGCACGCTAGCAGACTCGCTCACTCGCTCACTTACACCCTCGCTCACTCGCACACTCGCTCACTCGAACACATGCACACTTGCTCACTCGCACACTCGCACGCTAGCAGACTCGCTCACTCGCTCACTTACACCCTCGCTCACTCGCACACTCGCTCACTCGCTTATTCGCGCACTCTCACACTCGCTCACTCGCACAGTAGCTCACTCGAACACATACACACTTGCTCACTCGCACACTCGCACACTAGCAGACTAGCTCACTCGCTCACTTGCTCACTCGCAAACGTGCTTATTCACGCACTCGCTCACTCATACACTCGCTCACTCGCACACTCGCTCTCTCGCTCACTCGCACACTCGGTCACTCGCTCACTCGCACACTCGCTCACTCAATCACTTGCACACTTGCTTACTCGCACACTCGCTCACTCGCATACTCGCACACTCGCATACTCGCACACTCGCTCACTCGCACACTCGCTCACTCGCACACTCGCTCACTCGCACACTAGCTTACTCGCACACTCGTACAGTCGCTCACACGCACACTCGTACACTCGCTCACACGCACACTTGTACTCTCGCTCACACGCTCACTCGCACACTAGCTCACTCGCACACTCGCTCATTCGCACACTCGCTCATTCGCACACGTTCACTCGCACACTCGCTCACTCGCACTCTCGCTCACCCGCACACTCGCTCATTCGCAAACTTGCTCATTTGCGCACTCGCTCACTCACACACTCGCTCACTCGCTCACTCGCATACTCGCTCACTAGTACACTCGCTCACTCGCACACTCGCGCACTCTGTCACTCGCACAGTAGCTCACTCGAACACATGCACACTTGCTCACTCGCACACTCTCACTCGCACACTCGCTCACTCGCACACTAGCTTACTCGCACACTCGTACAGTCGCTTACACGCACACTCGTACACTCGCTCACACGCACACTCGTACACTCGCTCACACGCTCACTCGCACACTAGCTCACTCGCACATTCGCTCATTCGCACACTCGCTCATTCGCACACTCGTTCACTCGCACACTCGCTCACTCGCAAACTCGCTCACTCGCATACTCGCTCACTAGCACACTCGCATACTCGCTCACTAGCACACTCGCTCACTCGCACACTCGCGCACTCTGTCACTCGCACAGTAGCGCACACTATCAGGCTCGTGTTCGAGTGCGAACACATGCACACTTGCTCACTCGCACACTCACTCTCATTCGCGCACTCGCTCACTTACACACTCGCTCACTCGCACACTCGCTCACTCGCTCATTCGCGCAATCTCACACTCGCTCACGCGCACAGTAGCTCACTCGCTCACTTGCTCACTCGCAAACTCGCTCATTCACGCACTCACTCACACGCTCACTCGCACACTCGCTCACTTGCTCACTCGCATACTCGCTCACTAGCACACTCGCTCACTCGCTCACTCGCACACGCGCACACTATCAGACTCGCTCACTCGCAAACTCGCTCATTCGCGCACTCGCTCACACGCTCACTCGCACACTCGCTCACTTGCTCACTCGCATACTCGCTCACTAGCACACTCGCTCACTCGCTCACTCGCACACGCGCACACTATCAGACTCGCTCACTCGCAAACTCGCTCATTCGCGCACTCGCTCACTTACACACTCGCTCACTCGCACAGTAGCTCACTCGAACACATGCACACTTGCTCACTCGCACACTCGCACGCTAGCAGACTCGCTCACTCGCTCACTTACACCCTCGCTCACTTGCACACTCGCTCACTCGCTTATTCGCGCACTCTCACACTCGCTCACTCGCACAGTAGCTCACTCGAACACATACACACTTGCTCACTCGCACACTCGCACACTAGCAGACTAGCTCACTCGCTCACTTGCTCACTCTCAAACTCGCTCATTCACGCACTCGCTCACTCACACACTCGCTCACTCGCACACTCGCTCACTCGCACACTCGGTCACTCGCTCAGTTGCACACTCGCTCACTCACTCACTTGCACACTTGCATACTCGCACACTCGCTCACTCGCATACTCGCACACTCGCTCACTCGCACACTAGTTCACTCGCACACTAGCTTACTCGCACACTCGTACACTCGCTCTCACGCACACTCGTACACTCGCTCACACGCACACTCGTACACTCGCTCACACGCACACTAGTACACTCGCTCACACGCCCACTCGCTCACTCGCACACTCGCTCACTCGCTCACTCGCACACTCGCACACTATCAGACTCGCTCACTCGCAAACTCGCTCATTCGCGCACTCGCTCACTTACACACTCGCTCACTCGCACAGTAGCTCACTCGAACACATGCACACTTGCTCACTCGCACACTTTCACGCTAGCAGACTCGCTCACTCGCTCACTTACACCCTCGCTCACTCGCACACTCGCTCACTCGCTTATTCGCGCACTCTCACACTCGCTCACTCGTACAGTAGCTCACTCGCACACTAGCTCACTCGCTCACTCGTACACTCAGTCACTCGTACACTCAGTCACTCGTACACTCGCACACTCGCTCACTCACTCGCACACCCGCACACTCGCTTACTCGCATACTCGCTCACTCGCACACTCGCTCATTCGCATACTCACTCACTCCCACACTAGCTCACTCGCTCACTCGTACACTCAGTCACTCGTACACTCGCACACTCGCTCACTCACTCGCACACCCGCACACTCGCTTACTCGCACACTCGCTCATTCGCACACTCGCTCACTCGCTCATTCGTATTCTCACTAGCACACTCGCACACTCACTCACTCGCACTCTCGCTCACTCGCACACTCGCTCACTCGCTCACATGCTTACTCGCACACGCGCTCACTTGCACACTCACTCGCTCTCTAGCTCACTCACACACTCGCTCACTCGCACTTTCGCTCACTAGCACACTCGCACACTCGCTCACTCGCACACTCACTCTCTCGCACACTCGCTCACTAGCACACTCGCACACTCGCTCACTCGCACACTAGCTCACTAGCAGACTAGCTCACTCGCTCACTCGCGCACTCTCACACTCGCTCATTCTCACAGTAGCTCACTCGCTCACTCGCTCACATGCTTACTCGCACACGCGCTCACTTGCACACTCACTCGCTCTCTAGCTCACTCACACACCCGCTCTCTCGCACACTCGCTCACTAGCACACTCGCACACTCGCTCACTCGCACACTAGCTCACTAGCAGACTAGCTCACTCGCTCACTCGCGCACTCTCACACTCGCTCATTCTCACAGTAGCTCACTCGCTCACTCGCTCACATGCTTACTCGCACACGCGCTCACTTGCACACTCACTCGCTCTCTAGCTCACTCACACACTCGCTCACTCGCACTTTCGCTCACTCGCACTCTCGCTCACTCGCACACTCGCATACGCGCTCACTCGCATACTTACTCGCACACTCGCATACTCGCTGACTTGCTCACTCGCTGACTCGCACACTCGCACACCTGCTCACACGCACACTCGCTCACTCGCTCTCTAGCTTACTCACACACTCGCTCACTCGCACACTCGCTCACTCGTACACTTACTCACTCGTACACTCGCACACTCGCGCACTTACTCGCACACCCGCACACTAGGAGACTCGCTCACTCGCACACTCGCACACTAGCATACTCGCTCACTCGCACACGCGCTCACTTGCACACTCGCTCACTCGCACAGCCGCCCACTCACACACTAGCTCTCTAGCTCACTCACACACTCGCTCACTCGCACTTTCGCTCACTCGCACACTCGCTCACTCGCACACTCGTTCACTCGCAGACTCGCACCCTCGCTCACTCGCAAACTCGCTCACTCGCACACTCGTTCACTCGCAGACTCGCACACTCGCTCACTCGCAAACTCGCTCACTCACTCACTCGCTCTCTAACTCACTCACACACTCGCTCACTCGCACTTTCGCTCACTCGCACACTCGCACACTAGCAGACTCGCTCACTCGCTCACTTGCTCACTCGCACACTCGCTCACTGAGCAAACTCGTTCACTCGCAGACTCGCACACTCGCTCACTCGCAAGCTTGCTCACTCGCACACTCGTTCACTCGCATACTCGCTCACTAGCACACTCGCACACTCGCTCACTCGCACAGTCGCTCACTCGCACACTCTCACACTCGCTCATTCGCACAGTAGCTCACTCGAACACATGCACACTTGCTCACTCGCACACTCGCACACTAGCAGACTCGCACACTCGCTCACTCGCACAGTAGCTCACTCGCACACTCGCTCACTCGCACACTAGCTTACTCGCACACTCGCACACTAGCAGACTCGCTCAATTGCTTACTTGCTCATTCGCGCACTCGTTCACTCACACACTCGTACGCTCGCACACTCGCTCACTCGCTCACTCGCACACTCCTTCACTCGCACACTTGCTCACTCGCACACTCGCTCACTCGTACAGTAGCTCACTCGAACACGTGCACTCTTGCTCACTCGCACACTCGCACCCTAGCAGACTCGCTCACTCGCTCACTTGCTCACTCGCACACGCGCTCACTCGCACACTCACACACTCGTACGCTCACTCACTCACTCACTCGCACACTCGCTCACTCGCACACTCTCACTCCCACACTCGCTCACTCGCACACTCGTACACTCGCTCACACGCACACTCGCACACTCGCTCACTTGCTCACTCGCTGACTCGCTCACTCGCACTGTCGCTCACTCGCACACTCGCTCACTCGCACACTCGCTCACTCGCACAGTAGCTCACTCGCACACTAGCTCACTTGCTCACTCGTACACTCAGTCACTCGTACACTCGCACAGTTGCTCACTCACTCGCACACCCGCACACTCGCTTACTAGCACACTCGCTCACTCGCACACTCGCTCACTCACACACTCGTACACTCGATCACACGCACACTCGCACACTCGCTCACTCGCACACTCGTACAATCGCTCACACGCTCACTTGCACACTCGCACACTCGCTCAGTTGCAGCTTGTTAGCACCAGATGAATCTGATTGATAGCTGTTTGTATCCATTGTTCATAAATCAAAGTGAGGCAAATTCAGGGCCCAAACGAGTCAGTTACATACAAACAAAGAAACAATCATACAGGTGAGACTAATAAAAGCGTGTTAAAAACAGGAAGCGATTAGCGGCTCTCGTTACGGTAGAGTTTCGAGTGGTGTAAGCGAGCAAGTAAAATTAGCAAAATCTTAGTCATCGGCAAGGTACTTATAGCTCCTGAAAAAACCTGAAGAGCCTCGCAACCGCTTATGAAGACTCAACATAGTGGTGTGTTATTTCACGAAGCCCCTTCCCGTATCAACTTCAGTACATACTCGCAAGCCATAAAGTCAACTGGATTCTTGGAAGGCCGCGAATCTATAGTTGCAGGACGTTAGCGCCATCTGGACGGGGAGACTTACAACCTCCCCTCACCCCTCGCGTCCAGGGATCACGCCCGTCCGGCACACTTTATAATGTAACATACGAAACAATACACCGTATTTTAGGCAATTCTTTTTGCATTACGCACATTACCCCGAATTACGCTCTCCTGAGCCAATCCCAGTTTCTGTTTTATTCACAAGAATTTTTATTAAAAAAAAATTGATGTACCCCGTAATTTTATATTATAAAACTTCACAAACATGAAATAAATTATTTACCTTAAACTTTTCAAACCTTTACTTTATCCAGGCGAAAGCCGCAAGACCCTCGACGCGTTCCTCCGCAAGCTGCTCGACGGCAGCAATGCAAACTATCCGAAGCCCAAGTCCTTCAAGCTGACCAAAACCCAGCTGTTCCCTGACAAGGACACGTGCTTCGACTACCTGTACGACAAGAGGAACAACGGTACCTGGATTGCCTGGATGGAGCTGGAGAAGGAAGTCCCCCTGCCTGCTAATGCCAAGGTATGTCAAACTGTCATGGCCAAATTGCCTACGAATAGCTGTTTCCGGACAAGCATACCGTCTTCGGCTACCTGTACTACAAGAGGAACAACGGCACCTGGATGGCCTGTATGGAGCTGGAGAAAGAAGTTCCTCTGCCTGCTAATGCCAAGGTATGTCAAACTGTCATGGCCGAATCGCCTACGAATAGCTGTTTCCGGACAAGCATACCGTCTTCGGCTACCTGTACTACAAGAGGAACAACGGCACCTGGATTGCCTGTATGGAGCTGGAGAAAGAAGTTCCTCTGCCTGCTAATGCCAAGGTATGTCAAACTGTCATGGCCAAATCGCCTACGAATAGCTGTTTCCGGACAAGCATACCGTCTTCGGCTACCTGTACTACAAGAGGAACAACGGCCCCTGGATTGCCTGTATGGAGCTGGAGAAAGAAGTTCCTCTGCCTGCTAATGCCAAGGTATGTCAAACTGTCATGGACAAACTGCCTACGAACAGCTGTTTCCGGACAAGCATATCGTCTTCGACTACCTGTACGACAAGTGGAACAGAGGCGCCTGGATATCCTGGATAGAGTTCGAGATAGAAGTTCCTCTGCCTAGTATTACATGCCAAGGTATCGTTATCGTCATATAGTAGTCACTACTGGTCATAGGCCTCTCCAAAAAGGTCCTCTTGTCGTGGTTTCCGATAAAGATAACTCCTCCTGCTCTTTTCTTTGGTGTTTTGAGGTGACATATGCGAAGAGTATATTTATAAGTCCGCATATCTACTATTATACCTGCCTTAAAAAAAAGGAACTCCGAAAGACAAAGGCAAATATCATTACTCTCCGTTTTAGGCTCCACCGCAGTCTGAAAGTAAACTATTTTCTGAGCGCCAAGTTACACACTAACTGTGTAGTTTGGGGCTCAATGCCAATATTAAGTGTGGAACTCTCTGCCAGCGTCTGTGTTCCCTTTTTCGCGTAACTCGTTAACCTACAAAGCAAGAGTAAATAAGGCATCTTCTGGGCTCGTGCTGTTCCATCATAGACCTCATCTTTCGCTTTCCACCAGGCGAGATCGAGGTCAAAAGCTGGTATAATTTTCAATAAAAAAAAATGGCGTAAAACAGCTGTATTTAATAATTAACTGTAAAGTGTTAATAACTATATATTGTATAATTCATCAATGTACCGGTGTATGTAATCGTATTACCTGAAAATAAAAATTTCTATTTTATTTCAATTTCTTCAGAAAATTGCTCTAAAATGATCGATGTCTAAATCCAAACAACACAGGTGAACGACCTAATAATCCTGACGAACGAGAACGCGTGCTTGCGCTTCTTTGTGAGGAATATGGTGGTCGCCCACATCCCCATCCTCATCGTGGGCCCGACGGGCACCGGCAAGTCGTCCATGGTGCTGGACTTCCTGCTGTCGCTTCCTAAGGAGAAGTACATCACCAACACCATCAACTTCTCCGCCAGGACTACTGCTAATCAGGTGAGGAGAATGGTAAAGTGCTTAGTGTACTGTTATTTGGTGTTCATAAATGATTTTAAGGCCGTAGCACGAAAGCGCAAAGGAAACGTAAAGTAAAGATTCTTAGCATCGAAAATACAACTTTCCTATAGCAGGTTTAAATCTATACGGCAAGCACAATTAGTATCACCCATAGATAAGAATAAAGTCTTAGAACGAAATAAATATTGTGTGCGAATTTACGCCGAAACCGCGTGCTTAGAGCGTCTTTGTTCACTTGGTTACCACAAGTAAAGCGCGCGTTGCTTCGTGACATAAAAATGCTAGACCAATATTATAAATTCGAAAGTATGTTTGTTGGTATGTCCCTTTTTACGTAGTAGGTTATGTGTCGTAGAGTGACTTTGTATCCCAGAAAATGGTTCTTGTGGGATGGCTTACGGACGGAAACAACGTCTCGATTAAAAGATAGTTAATAATAAACAGTTCTATCCTATTTCAGACACAAGACATCATCATGTCTAAAGTGGACAGACGACGTAAAGGTGTCTTCGGACCTTCGATGGGCAAAAAGGTATGTGGGCACATGGGTTATATGAACTTAGAGGGTTGAATTGGTGATATTAATGATTATAATTCTGTAAATACATACTTGTTACGGTCGCGAAGCATATTTTGTTCAACATACAACCTGACACTTGCCTGCAAATTGCAAAAAACCTAAGAAAATTTGAATTTCACGGCTACCCTGGCGCTTCCTCCTTAAATATATTTATTGGCAAAATTAATTTTAATACTAGTAAGTAGATAATGATTTTGATTTTAATTTTGATTTTAATTATGATTTTAATTTTGATTTTATTTTAATTTTGATTTTGATCTTAATTGTATTTTGATTTTTACTTTGGATTGTGATCGCATGTGATTTTAATTTTAATTTACAATTTGGTTGAAAACATACTCGGTGAGTACAAGAACTCAATCGACAAATAAGTAATACATGATGTGCTTGGTTGTAAGAAATTGGTGCACTATTCTTTGAGTCTATTGGATATATGTCATATATTTGTATCAGTGTATTCAATTGTTGCTGAGCCAAATAAATAAAAATATGTCTGCTAGCCCGTACAACATGATCCAAGGTCGGTCAGGGCATCTGCTAATGTGGGCCAATTCTTTCGGTAGCAGCCTATCTCGTCCCTCACATCTTCGTCTTTGTCTGCTGCGGTGTCACCTAACGTCCAATAGGGGCCCCGAGTGTGACCGCTAGACTATCGCCGAGATTCTCTCACCCGTGGAGATGGCGCCCGATGCTCAATGAGCAACCATATCTTTATTTCCTTAGTGCGTACTGTTCGTGGACGACCTGAGCATGCCGCAGAAGGAATGCTACGGAGCGCAGCCTCCCCTGGAGCTGCTGCGGCAGTGGATCGACCACGGCCACTGGTACGACCTGCGGGACAAGGTGCGCCAGGAGGTCATGGATGTCGTGAGTATTATTATTATTATTACTCATCCTTCCGAACGAATTTCTGTCACGACGGACAACCTCAACGGAGATTAGCCAAGCACACAGGAGATATTATAGTGTACAAGTGTGTGCGCAAACACAGATGTAATCTTTGTTTCTTTACTGTCCAATGGGAAGGCAATCAGACAAGAGCGGGGACAGATCAGGCGTAGGACCAAACTCAGTAATATTTTAAAAACTAGATGAGTTCCCCTTTTTTCTTCCAAACCTCCCTGTCTTGTGCGATCTCTGGACATGTTACCCCTGCAAACGTTATTACATTGTCACACCACCTTCGCCGTGGTCTACCTCTACCTGGGCCTTTGCCCAGCAGTGGGACACAAAATAGGCTAACAAAAAACAAAAAAGATAAGTTCTATCCGACTACTCTGAGAAGAAACACACTAAGAGGTCACAGTCTCTTTTAAAGTCCAGACATCATCGACATCTTCTCAGCTATTCGTCTCAGCGATGCTGCCACCTGGCGGTGGGTCCAACCTCATTACGTCCCGCCTGACGCGGCACATGCTGGTCATCACGCTGGACTCCTTCGAAGACAACACGCTCAACAAGATCTTCGGCACCATCATGGACTGGCACTTCGCTAAGGGATTCATTGAGGCGCTACAGAGGCAGGCCAAGGTATGTGCTCCGACTTCATCATTATCATCTGCTTACACTTCTCAACTATGTTGGGGTCGGCTTCCAGTTTAACCGGATACAGCTGAATACCAGTAATTTACCAGAATGCGTTCACACTACATTCAAAGACAGTCGATAAGAAGAAAAAATATAACTACGAATTGGGTGGGTCTCATCAGCCGCATGCACGACGACTGCTGGACAAAAGTCTCCACACGATGGGTGCTTAGAGACGGACGGCGCCGCCGGGCTGGCCCAGCCTAGGAACAGAAAAACTGTTCCGTGGGCCCAGCAATATTATAGGTGGCGAGAGGATCTGGACATGTACTGTGAGGGCTGGTTCGAGGTGGTGCGGGAAAATAATTCCTTCCTCCCTATTAATTCAGCTAAAAGGCTATTTTGGTAGTGCCCAGCTACTCGAAAAGAATTCATAAACTTATAACCTCACCTGAACTTTTACAATATTAGTGTAACTTAGTCATTCGTGGTAATACATTTTCTATCGTGGTAATACATTTTCGCAGCGTTTTGTACCCAATATCCGCGTCAACTAAACACTCGGTAATCGGTTACTCGGTAAAACTTGTACTCGGCGCATCTCTAATTTATTTATTTATTTAGAGGCTATACAAGTAAAACTAACCGTACAAAGCCGGACTTAATGCCTTAATTAAGGCATTTCCTAATGACGAAAAGAATTGTTGATGGGATTCCTCTCACCTTCCTCACAGGCCGTAGTATCCGCAACAATGGAGGTATATAAGGCAGTGACCCTGCAGTTCCTCCCGACACCCAGCAAGTGCCACTACCTCTTCAACCTGCGCGACTTCGCCAGGGTCATCAAAGGGGTCCTGCTGGTGCCCTCCACCCACATGAAGGACCTCAACAAGCTGGTCATCCTGTGGATCCACGAGGTGTACAGAGTGTTCTACGATCGGCTGGTGGATGATTCTGATCGGTAAGACGGTAGTTTTAACTATTTTGGAGATTATTTGAAAACAATTAGCATTGCGTAGGTATACAGGGAAGTTTTATAAAAATTTGGCTGTTATTTTAGTATATTGTGGTTTCTTAAGACTCCCGCGCGAATAAATTCGCGGGTAGAAGCGATTAAGTTACGCTTGCCGCGGTTGGTCTGTGGATGGGTGACCATCTTTACATATCGCGACCCCTCCGTGCCTCGGAAGGCACGGTAAGCCGTTGGTCCCGGCTGTCATTCGTGGAACTTTGACAGTCGTTACGGGTAGTAAAAAGCCCGAAAGTCTGACAACGAGTCTTATCAAGGGGTATCGTATTACCCAACAACTGGGTTATGGAGTTCAGATAGGCAAGTTGCTCCATGTAAACTACTGGTCTCCATGTAAAATCTTAGTTTGGCAGTCCGTTAGCAAGTTTTTTTAGTAGATCAGCTTTTCAGAAATAGGTTTTTTTATTATGTATTCTTGTATCTACTATAGGCAGAAATTGTACGACGTGGTATACAAAGCGGTGTACGGCAACTTCCGGGTCCACATGGACGCCGTACTCAAAGAGATGGGGTTCATTCCTGAAGAAGAAAAGTGCGGTAACAAACACGCTTGTAACATATTCTTTGGGAACTACATGGAGCCTGATGCTGATCCTAAGATTTATGATCAGGTGAGCTATTAATTTCCTTTTAAACACATAAAATACGAACATTTAATATTAAAAAAAATATATTAAAATGATAAAAAACAGGGTGATCCGAAAAATATGGGAGACACCTACGCCTAGCAGGGGGACCTTTTTTTTTTTGTTTTTTTTTTTGTTTCGGGGTGGAAAATCCTCATGGATGTCCGCCGCCCTGGGGTGGGTAGCGGGGTCTGTCAGACTCTTACTGACTAAAAACCACCCCGGTGTTCCTTCTCTCACCTACGCCGGGGGTCGCGGGAACGAACGATACTTCCGCAACCCCCGGCTGGTGCTGGCCCGCTCCAGCGGGCCTCCTCGTGTCGGGGGGGGAGTGAGGTGTTAAACTTCCCCCGCGACGTCTAAGAGGGGCGCGCGTGGAACACTACGCGCCGCCGCCTCGGGTCCCGATGTGTGGGGGGCAACGGACGTCCCCAAGTCCGTCGCCCCTGGACCCATGCGATAGGTCACCGCCTACTCCTGAGATGAGGGCACGGCGCGGCTCCTCCCAAGCGGCACACTCTGCCAGCGTGTGCCACGCCGTGTCCTCCCGGCAGAGCAGGGGGACAGCCTAGAATAACTAAAAAAAAATATGGATTTATGCCGTGATTCCGCGGCGAATAGGGATATTTCTATGGGCCATGCTTAGCTCCGTCTTCTTCTCGCACTGATCAAATGATGTACTTGATATACTGACAAGTATTCTGTGCTGGCCAGGTGATGAGCTTGGACGACATGGCGGACAAGATGGAGTATTACCTCGAGGAGTACAACGTGGTGTCCTCATCGCCGATGGCTCTGGTCATGTTCAGATATGCACTTGACCATATCTCTAGGTGCACGAGAGTACTGCTACAGGATAACGGTCTGTATTCCCAGTTACCAAGATATCTGCATGCAAAACAATTAAATGGTTAATTGTATTCTTACTCACCTTACTTTTGCGTCGTTCGCCTTGTGATTGCAACTGCTACTGCTGAGCGTCAGATCCTAGGTTCGATTCCCAGGTGGGGTAAAACGTTATTAGGGTTTTTGCGTCAGGATTTCACAGTAACAGCCCAGGGTCTACATTTGTGTGTCATTAACAGCACCCCGCCGTGCTATAATATCCTCCCGACCGAATTTCGGTCACGGCGGTCAATCTCATCGGAGATTAGCCTTATATGCGAGATTAACTTTACGTTTGCGCACAAGTATGTGCGCAAACGCAGATGCACTCTAACGCGTCGCGATCCGACACGATCGGCTGGGCAGTCTTCCCTGTTACATAAGCCTTAAACATAAGTGGTGCAATGCGGATCTATTAATATAAAGCACCTCAGAACTGAGTAACACTGGCATCGTGTCATTAAGATAAGTTATACTTAATTTCAGGTAACTTACTGCTGGTGGGTGTGGGTGGCAGCGGCAGGAGCAGTGCCGTCAAGTTGGCTGCTAGCATCCTGGAGATGAATGTCGTACAGGTTAGATCTAACACAGGAACGAGAGCGAACTTAGGATTGCCGTTCCTGCGGACTATGAGTGAGGAGACAGAGAGTGCACCTGTGTCTCCCGCGCCGTAAGCTACTCACCGCTGAGATTGGCCACCATGAAATACTGTCTGAAGGACTATTATTATAAACACATATCTTCTTATTCCAAAACGAGTTCTAACTTTTGTCCAAGCTTAAACCATTCAGCCAGTTTTTGTACTTCAAACCTTATGACCACTATGATAAGGTTTAACGTCAGTTTTTGTATTAGAACTTTAACTCTGTCAGTTTTTCTTTGTTTTGGCAGCCGACAAGTTTATAAAGCGATTTTTTTTTTTTGTAAAATGGACTAGAAGAAGAAGAGAGGCCCGTGGCTAAATAATAACAGGTGCACAGGTCGATCGATCAGGTTAAGCTACGCTTGCCGCGGTTGGTCTGTGGACGGGTAACTATCTTTACATACCGAGACCCCTCCGTGCCTCGGAAATGACGTTAAGCCGTTGGTCCCGGCTGCCATTCGTGGATCTTTGACAGTCTTTACGGGTAGTCAGTCGCTCCATGTAAAATACTGGTATTCAGCTGCATCCGGCTAGAGTGGAACCCGACCCCAACGTAGTTGGAAAAAGGCTAGGCCGATAGATAGGACTAGAAGAAGAAGAAGAAGAACTATACTGTATATACTAAGTTAAAAGCGACGATATTTTGCTCCGATTGCTACAATTCTCATGATGCAAATGTCTCCGCTACTCGAATCAAAACATAATGTAGTAATGTTTCTTAGCAGAATTTGTTATGCGGTTTCCTATCATTATTTTCGCGTCGGAGGTGTTCTAAGGCCCTAAAAAAAGCGATCCGAGATACGCGATAGCTTTCAAAGAACACTTGTTTAGTGTTTATATAAATTAATAATTTATATAATTCATATTAAATCTGTAGTAAAAGCTTCTAAGAGTGCGTACGCACGGAGGTGCCTACTAAATATGAGTAAACTGTATCAGCTTTTTACAAAGAAATAAAGTAAAAAGAATAGTAAAAGTTAAACAAACCTATTTAATGCTTACAGATTGAAATATCCCGCGTGTACGGTCAGAACGAATGGCGCGACGACATCAGGAGGTTGCTGATGAAGGCCGGGATTATTGGGAAGCCTCTCGTCTTCCTCTTCGCTGATAATCAGGTACAGACCTTCAAGAAGTAACAGTGGGATTATGTGCGACATTAACAGAAAAATATTTTCCTGTAAGTATGGTCTTTTAGACACTGTCCACGTTCCCCATCGAGTTGGATGGGGAACGTAGACATAGTGTCCTGTGTCCTGTCGCAGTTCTGCTGGAAAAAAATCTGTTGCAAAAAGCAGTAACTTTGTGTTTAAGAGAGCACAAATTTACTGCTTATTTCAACAGATTTTTTTTATTTCTTAATATATTTTTCTTCACTACGTGTTTTAAGTGTACATGAATGAATAACGTGCATGGATTCAACTCAAAATACTATTTCAGACATTAATCTACATGGTCCTCACAGGATCTGACCAAAATGTCTGGACTTACTTACTTCTTAAAAGACTGTGTCACCGGTGACCTCAGAGTTAGTTTCGGTGTTTCTTCTCAGAGTAGTTAGATAGAAAACAGCGACCCCACTTAGTTTTAAAAATATTATTGATTACGAGTAAAGTAGTTTGTATACACCTTCTTTTTTTGTTGGCCTATACAATTCCACTGCTGGGAAAAGGCCTCCCTAAGTCCTTCCAGAAACTGGTTTCCCGCGTCACCTCGAACCAGCCCTCAAGTCGTCGCGCCACCTCTCCCTGGGCCGGCTTTCATCTTCAGGCAGCACCGTGTGCAGACTGTTGCCCAGCGGTTACTGTGCAAGCGGCTGACGTGACCCGCCCTATCCCTACACAAAATATAATAAATCCCTATAAATCTACTAAAGAAACAAAAGCATTTATCATGTTTTGCAATCTTATGCAATCTTATAGATCAGCATCGCAGAAACCAAGGGTTGTTCAAAATTATAATCCTTTTTCCAGATAATGTACGAAGGCATGGTGGAGGATATCAACATGCTGCTAAACACGGGTGACATCCCCAACCTGTACGGCATGGACGAGAAGGTGGAGATCCTCGACAAGATGCAGACTGCTGTGCGGGAGTCGGTGAGTGACATTACTTCATTATTGGGAAATCACCAGGGTAGGCTGCGAAATTCAATTTTTTTTACGTTTCATTGATATTTCATGTAATAGTCATTTAGTGTCCGGTTTCCACGTGGTCGGTTTATGAAATAGTTATTCAGTGTCAGGCTTTCAGGTTGTCAGGTGTCCAAAATCATACAACCCTCTAACTATATACCCCTCATATAACCCTCTAAATATATACTCCCGACGTGATTTTGCCCAAGAAGCTTATAAATAAAAGTGGAGGCAACACTGAATACTCAAGTGAAGACGACTGTGGTTGGACACTCTCTTTCTGAATACATATACAACATTATTTTTAGTATATAGCAAACCCGAAACTCGTGTCTAGTATTTTTATGTAATGAATCAATGTACAAAATTTCAGTATCATGAAAAATCACGAAGTTATAAGCTTGTTATGTTACCTGATTGTCCGTACAAAAAGTTGGTTACCACTTAACACGCGACCTGTGTTGTGCGCATATGATTGCGGATATGTACTTAGTGTCGCTCTGTGTCCAACATGTTACCATTTTTAAATATATTTGGGATAAAATATAACATGGTGTAACAATTATTGGAATCGATTCAGTTACTTATTCTGAACAAACTATATTCAGGTTTGCTATATACTAAAAATAATGTTGTATATGACAGAGAAAACACATGTCACTGTCTCATTCTTATGTGTGTATTCAGAAAGATAAATTCCGACCAAACTCGTCTTCACTTAGGTGTTGCCTCCACTTTTATCTACAAGCTTCTTGATTTTGCCCGTTAGAAAATTAAATTTGACACTTGTTTTGACGGATCAACTACTCTCGAACGAGCCCGTATCTTTGTTGACGGACTTGACTTAGAGGCGTTACTTTATGGGAATCCAGGATAGGTTGTTGCCCGGACAATGGCATACGCCACGTGCAGGTGCAGGCGTGGACAAAAGCTTGTAAGTATATAAGTAAATGGGAAACATTGCTATATTTTTCTATAATTTCTAAATTCTAGAGCCTTAAGTTTTATTGTTATTATGTGTAATCACCTATTTCTACGATTGCTGGTAAACCTGTAATTGGCGACTGTGTAAGTCCGAGGCTATTATTACCTATAGTACTTAAGTTATATTATATAATAGAAGCTGTTGGTGTACCTCAATAAATAAATAATAGAACTGAAATCAATCATAAGTATTGTTTGAAGTATATATACCTATTGTAAGTAAAGGTCATTTGCATAGCTATTTACAACCATTCGACAGGCTTCCTAGCGGAAAATTACACGTTTTGGGTAACCTAAGGTGCCTAGTCCCGAACAGCAAATAACATAGCTGTCGGAAGAATGGTGGTCGTCTACTTGGTTTAAAGTGTCCAAATTTTCGAGTTTCGAACTTGTGAACAGCGCAGAGGACTTCATCGATAACATTGATTGATGTTCGGTTCGCAATGGAAGCGTATCTAATGGTTGTGAATAGCTATGCTGGGCACTAATTTTTGCGAAGCCTATGTGCGTTACTACAAACCCACTTATAATATTTTAATAACTGTTTGTCACAGGGCAAAAAAATCGAGACAACCCCGCTAGCCATGTTCGGTTTCTACGTGGAACGCGTGAAGGCGAGTCTTCGCATCGTGTTAGCCATGTCGCCCATCGGTGACTCCTTCCGGAACCGCCTGCGCATGTTCCCTTCGCTCATCAACTGTGCCACTATTGATTGGTAAGACATTAAAGAGATGGAGAGAAAAATATAGGAGTGATATCTCATTTATTTAATTTAAGTTACAAGGGTAGGAAATCAGAACGGGTTGGGACAAAAACGAGCAGCGTATCGTTATAGCTCTTTACTCTACACTTGCTTGCAGTAGAAGTAAACTGGTAGAAACCGTTAAGTAACGAAAAAACATAAAGTATCTACTAGAGACACTCGCATGGACGGGGTACAGTCCATGCAAGTTTCTCTAATAGATACTTTGCTTGGTGTCGTTTTCAGTTTTCGTCATGCGTGTCGTTTCCATGGTCTTTTTTTTTAGGGTTCCGTACCCAAAGGGTAAAAAGGAACCCTATTACTCCCGCTCCGCTGTTTGTCCGTCCGTCTGTCACCAGGCTGTATCTCATGTTAGACAGTTGAAATTTTCACAGATGATGTATTTATGTTGCCGCTATAACAAAAAATACTAAAAAACAGAATAAAATAAATATTTAAGGGGGCTCCCATACAACAGACATAAAGTTTTTAGTTGCCGTTTGACGTCAAAAATCAATCAAAAATCAAGTTTGACGTGTCGTGCTGCAGGTTCACAGCCTGGCCGCCAGAGGCGCTGGAGCGCGTGGCGCACATGTTCATCTTCCGCCTGGAGGACGTGGCCCACGAGCTGCGCCTCGCCTGCGTCCACATGTGCCAGCTGTTCCACGTCACCGTCGTGCAGCTCAGCGACCGGTGCGGCAGCTGCTTTAACATAAGCGTAGCATAATCAACAATGTTCCCAGTGCTGGAACACAGGCCTCCCCTCTATGTTACTTATTATTAATTAAAGTCACTTTTCGTGTCTTTCTGTGTGAACGCGTTGTACATACATCTTAACTGCGCAACGGATTTTGGGTTTTGAAACCATTGAAATACTTACCGATTGTGTATTACCATGTTTACAAAATTTAGATTCACAACAACTCTTATTATTCAACAACTCTATGCAATTCAAAAAAACGTCTAAGCGACAAAAAACGATCTGAGTAAGGAGTAGGTAACTCGACAGAGAGAAAGCTTCATACAAACTCTCAATGATAGGTGCACTACTACAAATCACGGTAGTACAACACTTATAAGCCACGGCTTCAGGCCAAGGAACGTCGCGCCACAGTCACCCCCCCACAGAAGCAAACTTCTGTGGCGCGAAGTTCGTGCTAAATCGGAGTCACGAAGGTTACCGAAGTGCATATCTTTTCTGGTTCATTTGTGTGAAAGTGTGAAGAAGAGTGAAAGCACACGGTGTAGCAACATACTCCTTATCATGTTTATTCTAGATTCTATAAGGAACAGAAGAGAATGGTGTACGTGACGCCAACGAGTTACCTGGAGCTGATCAAAGCCTTCATGTCCCTGTACGCCATGAAAGTGAATCAGATCACCAACGCTAGGACCAGGTAAAAAAAAAATATACAGACAATTCAAATGTACATGTAAATGTAGACCTATTTACAGAAACACGAACCTACTCTCATTTTATAAAATTGTTAGGCTTGTTTTTTTAACCGACTTCAAAAAGGAGGAGGTTATCAATTCGGATGTTTATATATATATATATTTTTTTGATGTATAAAAAAGGCATAACTCCGTCATATATGGACGGATTTGCAAAAATCTTTTTTTTGTTCGATAGAGATTTATTCCGAAATGGTCACATTTAAATTTCGTAAAGATCTGGTGATGAGTTTCGGAGACAGACAACGGAACTCTTCAATAAAAACCCGTAGAACAACGGTGATTGCCGCTATCGCATATGTATGCATTGTTTACGCAATCGCACAACATAACATCACGTCTGTACCCTATAAACGCACATACAGTACGCAGATGTGTTCAGTATACCATCGTACACCCTACCACATAGCAAGTAGTGTTATATGAATTTATATGGGGTAGGTATAACTAAAAAAACGAAAAATAAAAACTTTTTTATAAAAAAAACAACAACCGACTTCCAAAAAAACACTACAAAGTGAAAAATAGCTTTAATTTCGGAAGTCGGTGTCAAAAAACGAAAATGCGGTACCAACGACATCGACTTCCAAAATTAAAGTTATTTTTCACTTTGTAGTGTTTTTTGGAAGTCGTTTGTTTTTTTTTTTATGAAACAGTTTATGGGACTGGTCAGGTTGAAACATTACGAAATGTATGTGTACGTATTTCTGCCTACACCTTGGAACACAGGCGTGATGTTGTTTTAGAAAATTTATTAAAAATGAGAGAGGGTCAGGTTGCCATAGATAGTTAGTTCCCTTAAGCCGTTGATCAATCCAATGTAATACCGTGAATACATGAATAACCTATTCATCAATTATGTAGTACCTACCTAGTAGTTTATAGTACCTCGTTGGTCTAGAGGCCGCAAATTGCTGATGTGTCAAGTTTCGGTGTAATATCCAGATCGGACAGCCATATTGGGTTTTTTTTTTAAATCTGAGTAGTTAGTAGCCTGGAGTCTGTATTGCTTCTTGGGTGTTGTTCGTGGGACTAACAGTATGGCTGGCGAAAAATATGTGTCCGGCACACCTCTCCTTGCCCTCCCCTCTCCTTCCCTTCGAGGAAGTTACCCTTGATCTTTTGATTGACATCTCCAGATACGAGACGGGTCTAGAACAGCTCGACTTTGCAGCGGGCCAGGTGGCCGTGATGCAGCAGAACTTGAGGGACTTGCAACCTCTCCTCGTTGAGACCTCCGACAAGACCGAGAAACTCATGATCAAGATCGAACAGGATACCGTCGTGGTTGAGAAGCAGAAAGAGGTAACTGGGCTACCGTAATTATTTGCAGCCGCTAACCGTCAATTTGTCTTGCCATGCAAACTGCAGCGCAAGTCAAGTTCACAGTTAGTAGTTAGAAAAAAGAAAGAAAGAAAACAGAGGGCGTATGCTTATGATCACACGATATAAGTGAAAACTTAATTATTAGATAATATTAGAAAACATAATATTAGATAATATAAATAGAGATCAAATAGATATTAGATTAACATTAAAGCTAATTACCAAGGCACAGTAATAAAACCAGTAGACACAGTTAAATTTTTAGGTGTTATTGACAAACGTCTCAACTGAAAAGCACATACAGAAGAATTCAATAAAAAAGTCTGTTCTTCTGCCTGCGCACTCTACAAACTACAGCCGCGAGCAAAAGTATTAGGCACCCTATTGAACTGCCAGTTTTACGATGGTTTAGTATAGGAAATGTAAATAAAATATATTTTGTAACTTGTATGCTTTATTATAATAACATAATTGATATTTCGTCGGTCCACCTTTTGATTTTATAACAGCAGCCACGTTTTTCGGCATTGACGCTACCAACTTTAAGCAATCTTCTTGGGACAATAAAATTGTTGCCACTCTTTATTTAAGGCAGCCAGTAGTTAGTTTTTATTTGTAATGGAGTGTCTCCGTATCTTTTTCTTCAAAATAGACCAAATATGTTCAATTGGATTGAGGTCCGGCGATTGTGGTGGCCAGTCTAAAAGGTCTATGTTGTTTTGAGCCATCCACGCCATAGAATGAGCAGATTTGTGGCAAGTGGCGTTGTATTGCTGGAGTTTTATTCCGTCACTATCTGTATCGCCGAAATCTTCGTTATTGACGGAGCTAGAGCTGTTTCTGGGACTTCAGTGTATTTTTTACTGTTCATTCGCCCCTCACACAGCAGCATTTCACCCATGCCGTCGGCAGCCATGCAACCCCAAATCATAATTGAGCCTCCGTCGTGTTTAATAGTGGGCACTACACATTCTGGGTTATATTCTTCTCCCACTTGGCGCCTGACATAGGTCGCACCGGGAGTTCCAAACACCTGTGTAGAGACAAAAAACTGGTTAAATTTATGATTTCATTATTTTCGTTACAGAATTAGTTTTCATAGATTTCGTGTAATTTTAATGTAAAACATAAAGTAAATAACCTTACCTTAAAGTTAGCTTCGTCTGACCATAACAGGTTGGACCAATCTTCCACTGTCCAATCTTTATGTTTGAGGACCCAATTCAACCGATTTTTCATATTGTGTTCCGATAGCCATGGCTTCTTCCTTTCTTTGCAACCTTTTAATCCAGCTTTTAGAAGCCTTCTTCTAACGGTATGCACACTCACAGTTCTGCCTTTTGCTTCAGATATACAGGCAGCGAGGTCAATAGCTGTTTTTTTGCGGTCCTGTAGAGACTGCCTAATCAACAATCGGTCATCACGATCGGTAGTGACTCTTTTTCTGCCTGTTCTTGGCCTGTTTTCATGGGAACCGGTCTCTTTGAAGCGATTTATTGCATATTGCACTGCACAACGCGAGCACTTCACTTCTCGGGCTATCTTTACCTGTGACATGTCTTGTTCATGCAAAATCTTAATTTTTAAGCGCTGTTCTGCACTAAGTTCCGATTTTTTTGGCATGGTTCACACTAAAAATGTTATTCTATAAGAATATGACAGAAATATTTGCGCACAAGACGTGTACTCACTTCAAACTCTGACAACACAATAATATTCCACATTTTTTTTAATTGCTAATTCTAAGAAATAATTTGTTATTGCACACCTGCATGTCATGAATATTTGTTACAATGTTATTTCTACGTAAACGCACCCCCAAAAAAATAATAAGGCCATAAAAAGCTTATCTGTACATGATTTTTCTATACAGGTATAAACAATAGAGGTGCCTAATACTTTTGCTCGTGGCTGTAAAACCCATCATAAGTACCGCTGCGCTTATCACTGCTTACCACGGAATTGTCAGCTCAATATTAAGGTTCGGTGTTATATTTTGGGGAAATTCCACTAGTAAGGAAATCATTTTTAGGTCACAAAAAAGGTTCATTAGGCCTATGTCCGGTCTTAAAAAAACGGATAGTAGCAAACCGTACTTTATTAAATATTATATTTTAAATCTGCCTTCCTTGTTTATTTTTGAAGTGGCTAGTTGCGTACAAACCAATCCCAAACTATTTCAAAACTATCAGATGTTTCAATCCGCAATCGACGGCATAGCAATAAATTATTAATGTGTAGTAAGATCAACCACGGCACTGATGCGTAAAAGTATTTTCTCTTTACCACAGTTATAAAATAAAATAAAATCCCGATACCCATTACACAAATGCCCACAACCCTATTCAATATACAACGTGTAACGTTAAATGCGCAAAACCTCAGACATCCCAATTGATTTTTAATTCAATTGACCTATTTCAGAGAGAAAATAAGTCATTAAAAAAATTCTAAAGGTTTTATGTGCTGTTTTAGTTTTACTGGCCATTCTGATCGTTTCTTGCGTCTGCGACGACGCTTTACCGAGGGAGGAGTCGTCACCGGGCCGCTGCGCCGCGCTGACATTGGCTTGCTTGACCTATTAATAAATAGACACGGCAACGTTCTTACTGAAGATTTTTTGAAAAATGTAATGTACACCTATATTAAAAAGTGGTTCAATTAATTCTGCTCGTTATTCTGATCAAACTATTTTCAGGTTTTGCGCATTTCACGTTACACGTTGTATAATACCTGACAGCCAAATGTTGTTATAGCCTAACATAATGTTTAAATGATCATACTTAGTTCCTATTGTTATGACATTTCTTCGATCTCAAAAATGTTCTTATAAATTATGTTTGCGACAGTAGGGAAAAATATGTTTTTTTTGTTTTTGTTATGGTTAGCTTGACCACTTGTACGCCATAAAAGGCAAAACATGTAGACCCTGTTCCCAAATGTTATTTTAAGTCCATGCAAATCTATTGTAGTACTCATGTTTTACAAAAAATGAATATCTTATGTTATCCTACGAATGGAGCAGACACGATTCAGCGTCAGACCCACATAGTCTTCACACTCACAGTAATAATAATAAAAAATAAGATACTTTACAAAGTAAATATCCATGTCATTGTTTATATAAAATTCATCAATGTCAATGTGTATATAAAAATCCGGATATAATCTTTGATCTTTGAGGACCATGTAGATTGGTGTCTGAAGTGGTCTTTTGAGGAAAGAACCACACTGAGTGGACTTGTTGCTGAAACAATGTTGCTCTACTTATTGCCCATCAATATACCACAAAATGCTCAACCATTCATAGACAACTCCAACTTCCCCACAGATAGTAGGCGCAGACGAGGCCCTAGCCAATGAAGCGGCTGCAGCAGCTCAAGCGATCAAAGACGACTGCGAGTCGGACCTCGCTGAAGCGGTGCCGGCGCTGGAGGCAGCGTTGAATGCGCTGAACACGCTGAAACCCGCGGACATTACTCTCGTCAAGTCTATGAAGAACCCGCCGGCTGGAGTCAAGCTTGTCATGGAGGCTGTGTGTGTTATGAAGGGAATCAAGGGGGACCGGAAGATTGATTCTGGTGGTTTGTATTGCTTTTTAATACATATACATGCATAGACTCAAGCCTTCTTCCCATGGCGGTAGGCAGAAAATACAGAACGCCACCTGCTACGATCCTTACTTACTCCTTTTGCTTCGTTTACGATACATACAAGCATACACTCACGCCTTCTTCCCATGGCGGTAGGCAGAAACTACAGAACGCCACCTGTTACGATCCTTACATACTCCTTTTGCTTCGTTTACGATACATACATGCATACACTCACGCCATCTTCCCATGGCGGTAGGCAGAAACTACAGAACGCCACCTGTTACGATCCTTACATACTCCTTTTGCTTCGTTTACGATACATACATGCATACACTCACGCCTTCTTCCCATGGCGGTAGGCAGAAACTACAGAACGCCACCTGCTACGATCCTTACATACTCCTTTTGCTTCGTTTACGATACATACATGCATACACTCACGCCTTCTTCCCATGGTGGTAGGCAGAAACCACACAACGCCACCTGCTACGGTCCTTACATACTCCTTTTGCTTCGTTTACGATACCTACATGCATACACTCACGCCTTCTTCCCATGGCGGTAGGCAGAAACTACAGAACGCCACCTGCTACGATCCTTACATACTCCTTCTGCTTCGTTTACGATACATACATGCATACACTCACGCCTTCTTCCCATGGCGGTAGGCAGAAACTACAGAACGCCACCTGCTACGATCCTTACATACTCCTTTTGCTTCGTTTACGATACATACATGCATACACTCACGCCTTCTTCCCATGGTGGTAGGCAGAAACTACAGAACGCCACCTGCTACGATCCTTACATACTCCTTTTGCTTCGTTTACGATACATACATGCATACACTCACGCCTTCTTCCCATGGTGGTAGGCAGAAACTACAGAACGCCACCTGCTACGATCCTCACATACACCTTTTGCTTCGTTTACGATACATACATGCATACACTCACGCCTTCTTCCCATGGCGGTAGGCAGAAACTACAGAACGCCACCTGCTACGATCCTTACATACTCCTTCTGCTTCGTTTACGATACATACATGCATACACTCACGCCTTCTTCCCATGGCGGTAGGCAGAAACCACAGAACGCCACCTGCTACGATCCTTACATACTCCTTTTGCTTCGTTTACGATACATACATGCATACCCTCACGCCTTCTTCTTCATAAATAGAAAACGCGGATCCGTATATGTGTCTCAAATTAATGTCGCCATTGCAGCGGCACGTTGTATAAAACACATGCTTAAAATACCTACCTAAAATAGCTATATAAGTAACTAACAATTATACCGTTCTTAATACAACCAAAAAATTAGATGACCACAAAAAATAATATAATTTTAATTTATTCTTAACTAGCGACCCGCCCCGGCTTCGCACGGGTGCAATGCTGATCACTACATAGTATAAAACAAAGTCGCTTCCCGCTGTCTGTCTGTCTCTATGTATGCTTAGATCTTGAAAACTACACTACGGATTTTGATGCGGTTTTTTTTTTATAGATAAGAGTGATTCAAGAGGAAGGTTTATATGTATAATACATGCATAATATAGTAGAGAAACCATTATTTCTCGTAAAAAGTATAGGAAAAAAATCGTTATTGTGAGTTATCCCTAAGAGATAGACGTATACCATTATGGATTTTTTTGTAGACCTTTTTAAGGTGTACAATACTGTAGTACATTATTTTGATCTATCTCGTAGGATTCAGCCAGCGTTTGCAATGTAAACGCAAAACATGTGTTTATTTACGACATCACATTAGAAACCTCTAAAATTATCAGTGTTTCTCTACTATATTATGCATGTATTGAACATAAAAACCTTCCTCTTGAATCACTCTATCTATTAAAAAAAAACCATCTAAATCCGTTGGGTAGTTTCATGCGCCACCGGCTGACTCCCCAGCCGGTAACGCCCGTATGTTAAATCTGTAATATCTTCGAAAATATTCATTTAAATTACATGCTGTAAAGGGCCATAATGATCTATATGAAATGCACAATGTTTTTAAGGTACTTAATTGGATAAGGATTAATGCTGTATTGCCTAAAATTGCTTCTTAAATAAGCCATTATTTCTCGTAAAAAGTTAAGGATAAAAAATGGTTATTGTGGGTTATCCCTAAGAGATAGACATATACCATCGCGGACTTTTTTGTAGAATTCTTTAAGGTGTACAATACTGTAGTACATTATTTTGATCTATCTCTAATGGTTCAGCCAGCGTTTACAATGTAAGCGCAAAAGAATGTGTTTATTTACGACATCACATTAGAAACCTCTAAAATTATCAGTGTTTCTCTACTATATTATGCATGTATTATACATATAAACCATCCCCTTGAATCATTCTATCTATTAAAAAAAACCGCATCAAAATCCGTTGCGGAGTTTTAAAGATCGAAGCATATATAGGGACAGACAGACAGGGAAGCGACTTTGTTTTATACTATGTAGTGATAATTTTGTGCTCGACTGTACTCGACTCAAAAAATGTATGTAGGAGTCTACATGACAGTTTAACATACTTCTACATAGTAAACCAGGTCAAAATTATCATAGTTGGAGAAGACTATTTCTTGACTATTTTTTGACATCAAATTCAAAAACGTTCCGTGGTAATCATGCGAGGATTGTGGCGAGAAAGGCTCACCACGTAATCCTCATCAAGGCACCTTTATATCTGGAATCACGTAATGACTATTTTCGAGATTTGGCATAGCGTTACCACTATTTCATGACTATGTTTCGGAATTGAAACCCAAGTCGAATACTTAATTCTAAAAAATTGTACCTCACGGTTGCGCCAAATCAAAACTACCAGGACCAAACACCAGGATGGGTAACCCAACTATTTTATTAAATATCAAATCGTCTTATAATTTCCTAACGTCTTTACGCAGCAACGCGCACAGGTGCACACCGCCATCTTCCAATTTCCTCATTCTCCCTCTAGTGTGTGTGATAGCACTGAGTGAGCGAGAGCGAGTGTGTACTCGCTCTCCCTCACTCAGCACTATCATCCCCACATTAGTTCAGCAAAATGCCAGATAATTAGTGCCTGCCGCTGGTTTGCTTTGACAGGTAAAGCTTTTGAGGACTACTGGGGCCCGTCGCAGAAGATGCTGGGTGACATGAAGTTCCTCGAAAGCCTGAGGAACTACGACAAGGATAACATACCGCCAGCGACAATAAAGAAAATTCGAGACAAGTAAGCGTTTACAATTATTCAGTAGCAAGGCCGATTTGAACAAAATGAGCGAATGCTTATTCTGTAAACGGAGTCTTCTTTCGTTGGTCTAGAATTACCTACAGAAATGTTAAGAATGTCGTGAGGCACTCTCTTACCCTTGCTCAGGTTTTGTCTTCGTCTGGTCTAAACTCGCCTTAGCTCACTCATACATTACATACCCACACTACACACATATTTATTATAGTTTAGTATACATAAATATTTTCATGTTTTAAGAATTTATTGTTCTGGAATGACATTCGATTATTCTCGCCTCAGACATCTTACCGACCGAGGCTCGACTAGTCTCCACGACACGGAATCCTAGTGTGGAGGCTATTTAAATTTGTAATGCTCTCTTGAATAATAAAGATTTTATTATGTATAACCAATAGTTGCGTTATTATGTGCCAGGTTCATCCCAGACCGCGAGTTCGACCCGGCGGTGATCGCCAAGGTGTCGTCTGCGTGCGAGGGGCTGTGTCGCTGGGTGCGCGCCATGGATGTGTACGACAGGGTCATCAAGGTCGGTAGCTATTTTTTTGTCAATATTACATAAGATAGTCCCCCAAAACGCCCGCCCTTCACCATTTCCTAGTGATTTAACTGGGAAGAAGTCTGTCCAGCAGCACAGCTGTCTGTTCAGCTATGAAGAACTTAATTCTATAATGTAACCTTAACCATAATATAATGTGACCTAACTCATTTGTTATTGTTGTTTTTAATTTTCTAATTTATAACTGTTTTTGCAATTCCAATTTAACTGATGTCAATGTATTCTATTGTATTTTAATTTAACTTAAGTCTGACATTTCAAAGTAATATTTTATATTTTAATGTTATTCGATGAAATTATCAATTTTATTTTATTTTATTTTATTTATATCATCTAATTTTTTATTTTTATTATTGATTATATAAGTGCTGTGCACACCTATAAGTGACGAATTCACCGCAAACCTTTGAATTACCTATAGCACAATTAATGTAATGATTTAGTGAATAAGTCGTTGGTGTGTCAATAAATAAATAAATAAATTCTAGACAATAGTATGCAAAGTAATTATTAACTTTATTTTACTAACGACGCCGTTTGCAAAAGCTAGTTGACAAGTGCTACAAAACTCTTTGCTATTGTCGATAGGTGGTAGCGCCTAAGAAAGCCGCGTTGTTCGAAGCGGAGTCGGAGTTGCAAGCGCAGATGAACACGCTCAACGCCAAGCGAGCGCAGTTACAGGGCGTACTCGACAAACTACAGGTGCGTATTACTTCATAACAGAGAAAATTATGGAATTTATTCGATTTAAGACCACACAACAGCAAGAATCAAATGCGAAGGATGAAAGGTAACAAACAAATACGAAACTCGACGACTCTTTTACATTATTTTACAAACTACGGCAAAAGTTTTTTCGAACGAATCGTCCGACTTCCCTTCATTTAAAATATTATTGGAAAATAATCTCTTTTTTAGACTCTCAACGACGAGTTTGCTGAGATGACTCGCAAAAAGAAAGGTCTAGAGGACGAGATAGAACTATGTTCGACAAAGCTGGCCAGGGCCGAACAGCTGATTGGTGGCCTGGGCGGGGAGAAGGCAAGGTGGACTGACCTGGCGCTGCAGCTGCAGGCGCTGCTGGGCAAGATTATTGGTAAGAGTTCGGTACATCTATATCTGAAAATAGTATAAAACAAAATCGCTTTTCGTGTCTGTGTTTGTCCCTTTAGCTCTTTATTTGCTACTGCTTTTTTTTCTCCCACGCTTCTCTATTAGTGGTCATCTCGGTAGTCACTCCCTGTCTATCTATATCATCTTTTACACAGTCGTTCATCCATCGTTTTGGTCTCCCTCTACTCGTGTAGGCATCCACATTCATACTCAAAACTTTCCTGACGACATTTTCCTCATTCCTCTGCATCACATACCATGATTTGCACACAACTTTTCAGTCACCGGTGTCATCAGACTTCCTATTTTATACTCATTTGCATAACACCCACACATTCCAGAAAACATTAAACTATCACAACATTACAACCATAAATCAAAGAAATTGTACAGTTAAATTTCAATAAAGAGAGGTATTTTTCAATGAGGACGGAAATACATTAAGAAATAATACACGTAAATTGATGCTTCTGGATTATAAACGTGTGACTGGAAAACTCTCTAGTTATATCTATTGGTAAGGGCACACTACAGTTAGGATTTCCCTTTTTTGCCCTAGTTAGCTATTAGGATGTTAAGAGGCTAGGTTTAAAGTTATAATCATAATAAACATAAATCTTTATTGATTTCAACATCATAGAATATAATACTCTTTATTATGTACACCATATAAATTACAGACATAAATATAGAAATTTTACAAAGGGTGACACGATGGGCGGTCTTATCGCTAAGAGCGATCTTTTAAAGACAACCTTTGGACGGATTGAAAAGGGAAGGAGAGACAAATACAAAAAGGCGTGAGTTTATGTGTGCCTATACATAAAATTACGCCTTTTTAACCTTCAAGCAGTCGCGCGGCGTCGAAACGACCGCGATTCGATCGATTCTTGATACATTTATGATGCTCAATTGCTTACAAATTCAAACAAAATTAGAATATTATTTTGATTTTATAATTTCGTTTGTGTCCTAACATAATGATAATGTGATAAATACAAAAAAATATTAAATAATTAGTGCTTTAAACTTTTAGGTTACGCGCGACCGCTGGCGTTACAAATGACCGCGCGCCTGCTTGAAGGTTAACACGCTCTTATTAGTTTTTTCGATAGAATTTTTTAGAGAGGAGTTCGAGCAGAAACAGAAAATTGAACGGATAATATGATCTACTCAATTTTCGTTCCCACTCAAAGGGAGATTCCCACTTATTGAAAAAAAAGTTTCTCATGGACATAGTCGTCACAAATTCACATTCACAATTATTATAAACTCTGCCGAAGCAGAGTATTTCAAAAATGCATAAGACTCATTTGAGTGTCCCCCTCCACGGAAATCTTTAGTAAAAGGCGAAAGATTTATGCGTTTTGAAGGGAAACCAGAGATACTAATCGCGCTTAGTACAGGGGACCCAACGAAATCCCGGAGAATCTTGACACCGCGATTTAGAAACGTGACGTAAATGAACAGCGCCATCTATTGAGGCAATGTGAACTAAACGTGTTTTCAATACAAAGCTTTATTAATAAACTAGTTGGAGTTTTTTGTATATAGGATGTCCTTACAATAGGAAGCGGAGAAAGAAAGAATGCATTATGTTTTTTTGTTGAAATAATAAATAAGAATAAAAAGTTTATTAGGAACAATTTAGGTTCCTATAACTTAACAAAAAAATTGATGCCTATTAAACAGCATATTTTCAGACCAGCACGCAGCGTTGCTTGGGTTCGCTTTGGCTTTCATTTTGACAGCACAACATAATAAAATGTATACGTCATCGTCATGCATGTAACGATTCTGGGGGGGGTTGATGCGCCACTTCTTACCAGCTAAGGGTGCTTACATAAAGAAGCAGGTTTTCGGTCCCGACTCTCGGTACAAGTCTCTGCAGGTTGATCTTCGGAAGGTAACGGTTACATGTTTTACCTGTTTCTTTATGTGTGAGCGAATAAGTTAATGTGGGACTATTTCACCCGCACCGATCGGTACCGACAAGTACGGATTTGTCTGTAGGTACCGGAAAACTGTTTCTTTATGTAAGCACCCTTATGCACTAGCAAGTGGTGAATGAAAGGCGAGCATTAAGGATGGTCTTATGTAATTTAGAACTGATTGGTAAAATCAGATATTTTTTATCCGTAGATTAAAAGTGACGTCTGACAGTTCTAGTATGTAAAAACTGCCAAAAATTCAAGATTTTTTTTCTCACTTACTCTAGTTATAAAAGTTTGGTGAAATTCGCCCTTAGATATTCAACGAGCTGATTCTCAGCCCTATTCGAATAAATGGCGTTTACTTTTGATGTTGTTATTTCAAGGTGACGTGCTTCTGTCGGCCGGATGTATCGCCTACCTGGGCCCCTACACGGTCAGCTACCGGCGAGAGATATTACAAGTATGGAATAAGCGGGTCATGGAACTGAGTGAGTACTCGTTTCCTTCTTAATATTTACTTAACTTACAACATTTGAAGCTCACGTGATTTTTTGTATTGAAGCTGGGGTTGAACCCGCTATAGGGCACAAAGATTAAGGTGCTTTGCCACTGTGCCATGTGAGTCGTCTGATTTTGTATCGTACTCCAGGGTTACGCGATAATAAAGCTATAGAAAATTATACACGGTGGTGTCAACGCGCAAACTGAAGCCATGAATTCAGCACATCATTTTAGGGGGTCTAGAATTATGTGCTGAATTTATGATTTAAATAGAAATTTTTCGCTGGGTAACAAAACAAAAACCGGCTGTTTCCCTCAAAAGTGCAATACCTACGCTATCAAAATGTATGGAACAGTAATTTTTATAGGGTTCTGTACCCAAACAATAAAAAGAACCCTATTACTCCCGCTCCGATGTTCGTCCGTCCGTCTGTAACCAGGCTATATCTCATGAACCGTGATAGTTAGACAGTTGAAATTTTCACAAATGATGTATTTTTATTGCCGCTATAACAACAAATACTAAAAAACAGAATAAAATAAATATTTAAGGGGCCTCCCATACAGCAGACATGATTTTTTTTGCCGTTTTTATAGATAATGGTACGGAACCCTTCGTGCGCGAATCCGACTCGCGCATGGCCGGGTTTTTATTAAATAAGCGACGAAAAATTTCAACGCAGGGGAAATTTTTCGTCGTCCAAAATCATGTACTGAATCCTTGATAACAGGTTGTGCGACGATGTCCTGCCACACAGTACATGTTGCAGTTTATTTACTATTGAATAATAGGCATTTTGCGGTGCTAGTGTTCTATTGGACCCGTTACTTATCCTCCAGATATCCCATGTTCAGCGTCGTTCTCCCTGAGCACGACGCTGGGCGAGCCGGTGGTGATCCGCGTGTGGAACATCGCCGGGCTGCCGGTGGACTCGTACTCCATCGACAACGGCATCATCGTGGAGAAGGCCAGGAGATGGGCGCTCATGATCGACCCGCAAGGTAACGTCTACTCTAGGGGTTTGTATACTGTTAAATGATTATTAATTATTCCACATCCGCTTGGATGTCCGTATGCAACTAGAGTTATTTTCCTGCCAGCCTGCACGACATAAGGTCCACTTTTGCAGACAAACTTGACACTACCTAATATGAATTTTGTGCCAACGAACCAAAAGCAATAACATCAACTTGTCTGGGAATTGAACGCGATATATGTGCGTCACTGATAAGATACGCACTAAATGGTATACACGTATTATCACATTTAGAGCAAGCGAACAAATGGGTGAAGAACATGGAGCGAGAGAACCAGCTGAAGGTGATCAAACTGACAGACGCCAACTACGCGCGCGTGCTGGAGAACGCCATCCAGCTGGGCCTGCCCGTCATGCTGGAGAACATCCGCGAGCACCTGGACGCGCTGCTGGAGCCTGTGCTGCTGAGGAACGTGTACAGGTGATAGCAGACATTATTTACAAACATAACATCAATCATTTATTTAAATGCCTTAAAACTATCATTACTGTCATCAACATGCCCGTTTTCATCGGTTAAAATTTATATAATTAAGTTCCTGAACATGTAAAAATAAATAAACAGAGATAAGCGAATAAATGTAACTTTATATATAGAAAATATTTGGTAGCACTTAATTAATTATACTATTGTGATTGTATCAACAGTATTCTTAACCAGGTTTAAGTAAATATTGTATAAATCACTGGAAATTCTCCAACTAAAGTTTTTTTTTTTTGTTTCGGTATGTCAGGTCTGGTGGTGTGGACTGCTTGAAGCTGGGCGACAACATCCTGGAGTACAACCACAACTTTCGGTTCTACATCACCACGCGGCTCTCCAACCCTCACTACTTGCCGGAAGTGGCCGTCAAGGTCAGTCCTAGCCTTATTGTGAATTTGTAAATCAAAGTGTGCACTATAATGCAGGCAGAAGGCTAGTCTCCGTTGAGATTGGCCGCCCCATGGCCGAATGGTCTAGGACTATTATTGTATTTACTAAAGTTTTCTATAGTAAAGATCAATTCACCTTTTAAAGCATTCGTGACTAACGCCTGCGTTCTTCCAGGTGACCCTGCTGAACTTCATGATAACCCCACAAGGGCTGCAGGACCAGCTGCTGGGCATCGTGGTGGCTCAGGACAGACCCGAGCTGGAGCTGAAGAAGAACCAGCTCATCGTGGAGGGTGCGCACAACAAGAGGACGCTCAAGGAGATCGAGGATCAGATCCTAGAGGTAAATAAAGCAACATTTTAGTTAGGGGCAATTTTGTTATCAAACTGCCACGCACTGTCCTAAGGGTTCGGCAGCTCAGATAATAATTTAATAGCTAATTTGCTTCACTACAACATTATTGTTATCTAATAATACTAGCTTCTGTCCGCAGCTACGTTCTCGTAAAATTTCTTATTCCACCGACCCACCCCGCCGTATTGCATCGCCTGCCAGCCAGCGCTATTACACTGATTTTACTCAGCGTTCTTTCTGATTTTGTGTTGTCTTTGCTCGGCTCCTACACGTCATAGCGTGATGTTAAATAACCTATAGCCTTCCTCAAGAATTGGGATTACAAATGAAAAAAAAAATCCGACTGATAGCTCCAGAGGTTAGTATATATATGATGGATCGACAGTATTATTGGTACCATCGTCCGACATCATGCGGGCGTTTATCTAGGGTAATTGAGCCAGAGAAACAACGAATAAACTATAATCACATTTTAATATCAAATAACAAAAACTAAAACGAAACGAATGACAGTTTCTAGGGTGAAGGTACCGATATCGTTGAAGGCAGAATGGTAAGTGTTTACTCGTCGCGGCCTCCTCCACCAGCCAGGCTCTGTCGTAGCACGAAGTTAGCCGACCATGCAGGTACGTCATCGCGACGGTGCCGCCATCTCTCGGAACTCGTGCTGCGCTTCGTTTAATGTCTAAACTATTGACCATCTCCGACATATAGATAGACAAACTGAAAAATAATACAGATACAAAACGTAAATTCACCTGCGCTTAGAAACGCAACACTCTATATTTTATCCTAGCTGGAAAGCAGCTGGAAAGCAGCTGACTACAGCTCGACCACTACATTCAATAATTGAGTCGTTTATAAACTCTTGAATCCACCAGGTGCTATCATCCGCCGGCAACATTCTAGAAGACGAGTCAGCGAACTTGATCCTGTCGTCTTCCAAGGTGCTGTCCCTAGAGATCGAGGCCAAGCAGGCCGCAGCCGCCGTGACGGAAGCCGACATCGACCAGGCGCGGCTGCTGTACGTGCCCGTGTCCAAGCACAGCTCCGTGCTGTTCTTCTGTATCTCGGATCTGGCGAATATCGATCCGATGTACCAGTATTCCTTGGTTTGGTGAGTACATGAAAATAATATGATGTTTTTTCGTTTAATCTGTATTACGGGTAATCAGAAGAAGCCCGAAAGTTTGACAACTTCTCTTACCACCACATACCATACTACTTGGTAACTTGATTTTGAAGGTCAGATAGGCAGTCGCTCCATGTAAAATACTGGTATTCAGTAGTTCAGCTGCATCTGGTTAGCCTGGAAGCCGACCCCAACATAATTGGAAAAAGGCTAGGCAGATGATGTTGACTTGTCCGTTTAATATTAACTTCTGAACATGTCTTCTGGAGCTTGATTTTTGACTGAATTTAAGTCTTTGTCTTAACAAAGACTTGAATTCGTTCTAAAGTGACCGAGACATAAAAGACATAAAACAGACAAAAAGGGAACACATAAGAAAAAGGTAAAGACATAAAAGCTAAGCGTCGTTTGAGAATTCGGAGGTAAGACTGCTACATTAGTTTGTGTTCAACAGGGTACATCACTATAAACGGCATTTTAAAGCTGACGTCTAACCAAGTGAACCCATAGAGGGAACTGCGTACAATAAGATTTATAAGACCATCGTATTTTATTTATCAATCCTATCATATTGAACATTATGAACAAACAAAAAGATGCAAAGCCATTAAAACCACTTCAGGTGATACAAATATTTTGCCTGCGTGTCAGTAAAAAAGATCACTTTCCTAATGTTCGCAGGTTCATAAACCTGTACAACCAAGCTATCATCAACTCTCCCAAGAGCGACATCCTGGACGAGCGCCTCGCAGGACTGAACGCGTACTTCACAAAGAGCATCTACGACAACGTGTGCCGCAGCCTGTTCGAGAAAGACAAGCTTATCTTCTCTCTTGTTCTCACACTCGGGATACTGAGAGCTAAGGTGAGATATTAGGATGATATATTACAAAAGAAAGCAGATTTTCAGTAGAACGGCTGCGGCTTACGAGTTGTAGGTCGTTGGTTCGATCCATCGCTGGTACATAAGCCTCCTCTACGGGAGTGGGCCGTAATCCACCACGCGGGCCCAGTGTAGGTTGGTAGACGACAAAACGACATACCGCTTTCCTCACGATGTTTTCCTTCACCGTTTTGAGAGCAGTGGTGATGAAATAATTTACACAAATTAAAGCGCCTGTCAGGGTTCGAATCTACTACCTACCACTCGTAAGTCGCGGCCGTTACCACTGGGCCACCACTGCACTGTACAGATATGATTCGATTTTTTTTTTTTGCTTCGTTTATTTCTAGGGCCAATCCTTTAAGAAGTAGTCCAGCTCATCCCGCCACCTCTTTCTGGACCTGCTGCGCAGTCGTTTCCTGTTTTCTTAAAGGATTGGCCCACAATCGCAGCAGACCGAGAAAAGTGGAAAGAGTGAAGGGAAGCCATTGTCCTAAAGTGGGACGACACAGGCTTATATAGGGTGACTGGTAATTAGTGACCGATACTTAAACACATGATTCTAAACAAACCTGAAATCCCAAAAAAAAAATCAGCTGTTCCCTACATTTATATTCGTACGAGTCGTCAAAATGTAGGGAACAGCTGATTTTTTTTTTCGTGATTTCGGATTTGGTCCGATAGTAAAAGTTGTTTGTTGTCATAAGTAGAATCATGTGTTTAAGTATCGCTCACTAATTACCAGTCACCCTATATACAGGGTGAAATTGAAAACATGCGACAAATCGAAATGGGAGATTGTACTCATCATTATGAACAACTTTTACCATGGGACCAAACCTGAAATTGCGAAAAAAAAAAATCAGCTGTTCCCTACATTTTGGCGAGTTATGCGAACATAAATGTAGGGAACAGCTGATTTTTTTTTCGCGATTTCAGGTTTTATCTCATAGTAAAAGTTGTTCACAATGATGAGTACAATCTCCCATTTCGATTTGTCGCATGTTTTCAATTTCACCCTGTATAATAATAATTGTTATTATTTCCAGGGTGATTTAGACGAGGAACTGCTAACCTTCCTACTGACGGGCGGCGTAGCCCTAGACAACCCGTACGAGAACCCCGCGCCCGATTGGCTCACGGAGAAGGCGTGGTCCGAGATCGTGCGGAGCAGCTTACTGGACGAGTTAGTATCCTGAACGTTGTACCAGCCTATTACTGTCCCACTACAGGGCAAAAGCCTCCTCTCATACAGAGAAGGCGTGAGTATTTATCACCACACTTCTTCCATCGGGGTTGGCGATTTGAGACTCTTCAGAATTATAAGTCCAGCGGGGATATTGCATAACACACTATCACTAGCAATGGCTTTCATTTCGACAGTTCAACTACATTCTTTGCGTTTATTACGTTGCTGAGTAGACAAATTTTTCGAACATAATGAGGGTTTTCTGAAATGACGTTCACTAGGCGGCAGCACTGAGACGTCAGGTCCGAGCACCTGTCAAAAGTGTCAAAGCGCTTATGTTTTCTCATTGAGATGGGATTATAACAGGAGATGCCCTGTTATTCTATACACGGTTGTAGGTAGGTGCCAGAGCAGCCATCTTTGTCGCCAAGTTTCGTGGTAGTTCAGCTGTCAAATGGTTGTTTATTTTTTGTATTATTGAGATTTGCGAGAAAATTACGAGGACTTTACCTTTCAAACTGCATGTAAATGTTGAAAAACAGCAATTCAACATGCCTGTGTGTTGTATTGTGAAGTGTGGTGCAAGGAAGAATGAAAATCAACCTCAACTTTCTTTGCACAGGTTAGTTGCCGGTTTTCATGCAATAACACATACAATAATAGACTTTCGATGATATAATTGTAACGCGATCATGAATTTATGGCTAAAGTATTGATATTTGGGTGAATTTCCGTATAACAGACCTTTTTATTATTTTGTTAATTCATTCGTTTGTTTACAATAATATGTCATAATAGAATAGTGTTGTACCGTTGCCTAATAGTTTCCGGAACTAGTTCCTCCGCTGGAACGATATCGGTATATTCTGCTATGTTAACATAAATAGTCCTGCGTCTTATTAGCTCCGATTGACCTTGCTAGGTCCGGCCCGTGGTTCACAGCACCAAAATCAAAAATTTTCTTTCACATAAACCTACATGGGCACTTATGAAACGTCAGAAGCTAGATGCACGGTTCCAAATGGTGGTTTCCTATGCAGAAGAACCAGCGAGAAACTCCACGGTTACTCTTTTAAAAACAATTGGCTTTTACAATGTCTTCTATTTTTTTAAGTACCTGGTACTTGTTGACAGGCCTACACTGTCCTCCCCTACCTATTAACATTGTAAAAGCCAATTATTTTGAGTAACCGTGGAGTTTCTTGCCGACTCTTCTCCATAGAAACCACCAATTGGAACCGTGCACATAGCTTCTGACGTTTCCTATTGATTTTAGTTTCATATGCTTATATAATATAGCTGTAACCAAAATTATTTATTGATAAAAATACTTGCACTTTTTATAGGTTTCCTAAAAAGGAAGGACTAAAGAAAAAGTGGTTAGAGGCTATTGGTGAAGAAAATATTAATCCCCGACATAAAGAATGGTACCTCTGTTCACTTCACTTTGAAGAAAGCTGTTTCAATAGAACACTTGATGTAATGAGATTACATGATAACTCTGTTCCCACAGCATTTTTGGTAAATGTGTATTAAAATGATTGATTAATAATAGCCTGGCCGTTTGGCCTGAAATAAATAAATAGATATATATTAATTACATATATAAAAATAATAATAAATAAATAAATCATATTCCACAACTTTCACAAAAGATTAGAAATAAAGTATTTTCGCAAACTGTATTTTTATGTAAAATTATAAAGTATGTTTATCGAAAATAAACTAGGATACGTTACTATAAAGTAGGCAACCTTAGTTAGAACGGACTATAAGTTAGTATACTATATTATGATCCAAACGTGATAACTAGTACGACTCGTATTTAGTATCGATACTCGTTATAGTAACACCAATGTTCCTTGATTGATACAACCCTAGCAATGGCAGCCATTTTTTGAGACAATATTTTATTTTTATTTTATTTTTATTTCTTTAGGACAACAAACAATTGCGTAATGATGCTTAATACTAGTACAAATAGATTTATTAGGAACAATTCAGTAATAACGCAACCAGCACCGTTATCCACATAATAATACAACAAAAACTTAATTAGGTATAAGCAGACTTGAGTAAACAAAAGATTAACTATTATAATGTGATTTATACAACACTTGTAAAAGGTGAGACAAACTTTTAACAACCGAGTTCGAAACATTGAGTTATAATGCACTACGTGGTACAATGTAACTCAATGCCACGAAACTCATCATCAGATCTTAGAATAATTGAAATGCATGCGAACAGAAAATACTTTTGCAAACACGTCCATATGTATATGACGGAATTATGTCTGAACATACAAAGTAAATAAATTAAAATTAAATGATATAAACATCTAAATTGAGAACCTCCTCCTTTTTTGAAGTCGGTTAAAAGTATAGATTTAAACAAGCAAATCTGAAAAATATTGACATTATGAGGAAATGTGGTCAATTTTTGCACAGATACATTTCTTGAATTGGGTAAGTGACAAAACAAACAAGTCGATATCAGCAAAATTATCGTTGTAACTTTTCATAATACGCCGTAACGGAGCTCGTACGCCTGCATTAGTCCTGCACGGCTTGGGGGCAGACTATGTGTATAAATATCGCGAATACGTTGGGAGCGACTAGGTATGCGAATATAAATCTGATTTATTAGGTTAATGCAATCAAGTTCATTTCGACAGACTTTATATAAGAATGATTGGTCAAGATACAGTCTCCTTGATTTAAGAGTTGATAAAGAGAACTTTTCTAGGAGAGTATGATATGAGGAACGTTTCTTAGAAAATGTGTAGTTTAGAAAACGAAGATATCTACGTTGTACCGATTCAAGCTGGTCACTATATTTATCATAAAGTGGATTCCACACACATGTGGCATATTCCAGTTGAGATCTTATGAGTGACTTGTATAGTAGCAAATATGTGGAAGGTTTTTTAAATAGGTTGCAGGTCCGCCTTATAAAACCATAAAATTGATAACCCTTTGCTGTGATGTGGTCAACGTGAGCATCAAAGTGCAACTTTGAGTCAAATAGTATACCCAGGTCTTTAATTAAGGAAACTTTTTCTAAATTTGTGCCACAGAGCGAATACGTGAAATGAACGACATTAATTTTTTTTGGTAAAGGAAATAGATTTACACTTTGGTAAACTCAATTGTAGTTTATTTGCTAAGCAATAGGCAGAGAAACGATCTAGGTCCTCTTGCAATTTAGCACAATCATCAATAGAGCTTATTTTACGGAACACTTTAAGGTCGTCAGCATACAACAGAAAACCACAGTTTCTAAAGCATATATTTACGTCATTTATGAATAAAACGAAGAGCAATGGACCCAGAATTGAGCCCTGTGGCACACCGGATGTCACGCTAATCACATCAGAGGAAAACCCCTGGACCACAACCTTTTGAGTTCTATTTTTCACGTACGATATGAACCAACGAAGCAGACTCCCACGGATACCATTAAATTCAATTTTTTTCAAAAGCATACTGTGGTCCACCTTGTCAAAGGCCTTACAGAAGTCAGTGTAGATTGTGTCAACCTGCAATTGATTGTCCATATTTTCGAATAAAAAATTTGAGTACAAGACTAGGTTGCTTACGGTGGAGCGACCATGAACAAAGCCATGCTGTTCAGGGATAATAATATTGTGTAAAATAGGATAGATTGCATTATGTACCAGTCGCTCCAAAACCTTAGACAAGGTGGACAACAATGATATTGGACGATAGTTGGTAACGTCGTTTTTGGTGCCACTTTTATATACAGGCGTAATATGAGCAGTCTTCCATGCTTGAGGCACAATGCCCTCCTTCAGACTACGGTTAAATAAATAAAATAACGGCACGCCCATCGACTCAGCAGTGTGTTTTAAAAAGAAGGGAGGAATACCATCCGGCCCACAACCCTTAGTAACGTCTAAGGATTTGAGTAATTTAACTATAGTAACTTTAGAGAATGACAAGTCCGTTATAGTTACTTGGCTTTCCATCGGCGATACAGACTTACTATTGATATTATTAGATGTAGGTTCATACACTGACTCAAAAAACCTAGAAAACAATTTACAAACATTCACAGGCCCGCTACATTCCTCATTATTATATGACATGGTGTTTGGTACACCTGTATTTCTTTTATGACTTTTTATAAACGACCAAAATTGTTTCACGTCTTTCTGTATGCTGGTTTCAACCAAACGCAGATACTTATTAAAGCAATCAGCAGAAAGCAACTTAAATCTCCTGCGATATAAGGAAAACTGTTCGTAATCCGCGCAATTTTTGTATTTCTTCCACTTACACCATGCCTTTTCTTTATTCTTAAAAATGTGTATCAACGGACGAGAGAACCAAATCGGATATTCATTAGATTTAACCGGCCGCATCGGTACATGAGACTTTATAATTTCATAAATAGTTTCGTAAAAGCATTGAGTAGCAGAATCTATTGAGACGTAATTATCTAGAACTGAAATCCAGTCGACCAGAGTAATATCTTTGTTAATAGCAGAGTAATTGGCTTAAGCAAAACGATATTTAGGCGCAGAACACCGAGCCATGGGCACATGCACCAATTCAAAGGAGATAGTTGTCAGAAAAGGCGGATGAAAAGCATCTACGGATATTAGGGGAGTGGGCGCCGGCACACACATACAAGCATCATTTGAAATTAATAAATCTAAAGTGCGGTTTAACTGATTTTTTATGTTATTGTATTGTTTACAGCCTATAGTCGATAAGAAATTAAGAAGCAGGATTTCTAATGAGCTGTTATTATTGTGTATGCAAGGCATGAGCGCAGGTGTGTCGAGTGCAACCCATTCGATGTGCGGTAAGTTAAAATCTCCAAAAATATACATATTACTGATAGTACGGTTTGACAATTCTTTTTCAAGCAAAATAAATAACGATTGGTAGGTATTTAGCGTTTGGTTTGGTGGAACATATACGCCGCACACAGTGTGATATTTGTTAGCAGTTTTAGAGTAAAACTTTAAAAGTACGTAGTCAATGTTATGAGGCATAGTATGATAACAATCATCTTGACAAAGCGTCGTCGTTAACTCGCAGCGCGTTGCACATATACCGCGGCGAACCGCTATCAAAACACCCCCCCCCATCAGACTTACCACTCAACACACGGTTTCTATCGCAGCGATACACGACATACCTTGAGTCGATAAATTCGCCATCGTCAATATCGGGAACCAACCATGTCTCTGATAAAATAATGATACCGTGGGAGTCCGCCATTATATTATTGTACAGAGTATTTAATTTTGTTCTTAACCATCGGCAATTTTGATAATAGATCGAGATGTTACTGGTCATCACGCTGAGTAAAAGTATTAATACGTGTTACTAGAAGAAAGGTAAACAAGTGACTCATAATCCGTACGTAATAATATGATCTATAGCCGGGATACCTTATGATTCTAAATAATACGAGTACTTGTGTATGATTAAAGGCATAATGAAGCTTGTTAGGTATAATACAATCAATTATTTAAACATCATACATATATGTATCTATAAGGAGTGATTGGAACTTTAAAAGGAATAAACATTTGAAACTTAATGTGATAGAAAGAGTAAATATGACGGTGGAAGTAAAAACCAAATTATAAGTAGTCGCATACCTCGTCAACACACAGAGTAATGCATGATACAGAGCCCGCACGCAGAACGTAATGCAAATAACACTGTTCATAATACGATTTACGCCAATCATGATATTTTCGCTGATATTTATGGCTGAAAATAAAGAAGCAATTAATATTAAGTAATCAATTCCCGGGAACACGAGGAGCATGATATTTTCGCTGATATTTATGGCTAAAAATAAAGAAGCAATTAATATTAAGTAATTAATTTCCGGGAGCATGGGGAGTAAGTTTTGACATATCCTTTTCTGAGCGAATGGCGATGGCAGCGGAGGAGACGTCGGCCCTGGCAAGTATGACTCCGTGCTTAATCCAGACAAACTCGTACCCAATATCTTTGGCAATATCCCTGACTTGCCGAAATAATTTTTTGTTTTTCAGTGTTAAGTGTTCATTTAAATATACTTTCTGTGGGGGACCTTGTATATTTATTTGCTCAGATGAAATACCTTTGTTGAGGCGAGCGGCTGAGATAAAGTTATCTCTCATGATTTGGCTGGAGAATTTTACTATGATGTTCTTCGGTCGAGAGTTATTTGGGTTGGCTTGTGGTACACGGTGAATCGCAATCACATCACGAGCAGATATTGGTTGTTTTAAAACATTAGCAATATTTTCAATAATATTTATTAAGTTTTCTCCACGTTTTTGAGGCAGGTTACTTATTTCAAGGTTACAGTTACGTGCTCTTTGTTCCATGGATTCAAGTTTCGCTTCCAGGTCGGCAAGCCGAGGCTCGTATGTTTGGGCGTTTTGTTCGAGAATCTGTACACGATTTTTGACAGCCTGTGAACTTTTTTCGAGGTCATCACATTTATCGCTGATATATTGAATGGACTTTTTCACACACTCGAATTCCCCAAGTAATTTTGAAAACTTATCGTCTTGTTTCGTGAGCCACGTCTCCAGCATAGTTAGCATGCTCTCTTGAAATGCCTTAAATTCTTGACGGAATTCAGAGTCGTGGCCATGTGACACTCCTTTCCGGAACGTAATATAAGTTGTAGGGTAATATAAGTTGTAGGTTGGCACCCTTTTTTCGTAGGTATTTCCAGTCCATATTTATATATGTCTATGTGT